>OX422201.1:5360126-5385126 GCA_949130485.1 Agelas oroides | reverse complement strand
ATCAGAGGGAACACTGAGAAACAGAACGATCAACATCGTCAGGGAACACTGAGAAACAACTAGAAGTAGATTTGACTGGAGCAAGCACTAACTGGTACCCCACACACATACACACAACACAGAGCTATATGGCATACACGTACTCCTCTCTCCCCTCTCACCTATCTCCAGGTCTAGCTCCCCCAGTAACTTTCTGTCTCTGAGCTGCCTGACAAGCTCCATCCGAGCCAAGAATGGCCCTCGGTAAATATGGGTCTTCTCTGCCTTCTCCACCTTCCTCTGTTCCTCGGCAACAAGATACTCAAACAGGTCCCTTGCCTCCACCAGAGGACGTAAACAGGGGTCAACAGCACTATGGGAGAGGGGGGAGGGGGGAGGGGGGAGGGGGGAAGAGGGAGGGAGGAGGAGAGGGAGGGAGGAGGAGAGGAGGGAGGAGCAGAGGAAGGGAAGGAGGTGGAAAGAAGGGAGGAAGAAAAAAGGGAGAAGGAGAGAAAGAAAGATGGGACCAGGGGAGGAGAAGAGGAAAAAGGGAAGGAGGTGGAAAGGAGGGAGGAAGAAAAAAGGGAGAAGGAGAGAAAGAAAGATGGGACCAGGGGAGGAGAAGAGGAAAAAGGGAAGGAGGTGGAAAGGAGGGAGGAAGAAAAAAGGGAGAAGGAGAGAAAGAAAAATGGGACCAGGGGAGAAGAAGAGGAAAAAGGGAAGTGGAGTAGGAAGGAGGAAAGGGGGAAGGAGCCAAGGAGGAGAGGAGGGAGGGAGGTGGGAGCTCGAGGGAGGATAAAAAAAAAATGGGGGTAGGGGAGGAGAAGGGAAGGTGGAGGAGGAGGAGGAGGAAAGATGGAGGAGAGAAGAGGGTAGGAGAAGTTGGGGATTGGTGGATGGGAGGGATAACAGACATACCTGGCTTCTGTGCACTGCTGATCTTGCTGTATTGCGGAGGGACCTCCTCCGGCAGTTCTCTCTACACATTCCACCCGTCCACCCCCAGACATAGCTGTCCTATCATCACCATTAGCCTCTCCTCCACCAGTCAACTGAGAGGAACCACTTTCTCCATGTCTCTCTTCTCCTCCCTCCTTGGGCTCACCTCTCTCCTCTTTACTTGCTCTCTCGTCCCTCATTCTCAGGTAACGCTGGATCTGGCAGTCGATGTAAGTGCGTATGAAGGACCACTGGTCTGGTTTCTCGTGTAGCAGCTTCGTCAGCTTCTCTACCACTTCATCTATACGCTCTAGGGCCAGCAGACATTCCAGCTCAACGTTGGTTCTCTCCTCTTTGCTGTGAAACTTTTCACCTGCAAAATGAAACATCCCTCATCAGATACAACACTAGTGTGATGATTCATTACGGTATATGGCCGCAAGCAAGCAAGCAAACAAGCATGTACTGTACGTATACACACACACTTGCGCAATGCAGTCCCGCTAGTTTGTGGCTCGCCCCAATTATTATAGTATACAAAAATTTACTGATGTTACAAAAATGGGTATGACTACTTTAGTATACTAGTAGTAGCATAACAAATAGTTGCTAAGCAACGTCATCACATGTAAACACATCAACATGTACACTTCACCATATAGTAGGTCATGGTGGGGTACATGTAACTGTTGTAAAATTAAGTAAGTTGTATTGTGGAAATTTCACAACTTGTAGCTACATGTACACTGTGAAATTTCCCACTAAACTTCTCACTTGATGGAGTCTAACTAGGTTCCTAGATAAAATTCCATTCCAGTTTGGGGCACATAATAAGGGTGGGAGTTGAAATACATGTAGGCTCATTTCATTCTCATGCACACTGTGAGTTTAGAATGAGTATTTGCAATGATAATGATGAGTACTGGGGCTCTCTACGGCACACCAAGCGGGTTACTTGGTGCATGCACACACTCACCCAGTTCACCCCTGATGACCTCCAGTTTTCTCTCAGTCTTGCCTAGCTTGTCCAAAACCATCAGGTAGAGTTTCACCTCTGAGGAGAGAGTAGAGGGAAGGAAGGGATGGAATGGGAGAGGAGGGAAGAGGAGGGATAGAGAAGGGAGAGGGAGGAGAGGGAAACAGGATAGGAGATGGAAGGGAAAGAAAAAGAAAGGACAAGCGGAGGAGAAGGGAACGGGATGGGGACGGAAAGGAAAGGGATGAGAAACATGAGGAAAAAGGAGGCGGAGAGAAGAGGGGGGGGAAGGAGAGAAGAAAGAACAGGAAGAACCAGAAACGGAAACAGGTTTCCTCCCCTCACCTGCTTCAGCCTCCACCTTGTTCTCATTGATGTACTTTTCAATCAGTCTCTCTGCCAGAGGGAGGTAGATGCTCTTTACCATTGTCTGATCCCTCGATTCATGTGCCTGGGGGGAAGGGGGGGGGGGGGGGGGGGGGGGAGAAGCAGGGAGGGCAAAAAAAGGAGGGGGAAGGAGGAAGGGGAAAGGGAGGAAGGAAAAGAGGAAAGAGAGAAGGAAGGAGGGGAGGAGGAAGGAAGGAGGGGAGGAGGAAGGAAGAAGGGGGAAGGAAGAAGGAGGAAAGGGGAAGAAGAGGAGAAAGAAAGAGGAGGGAAAGGGGAGGAGTAGGGGGAGAGAGGAGGGAAGGAGGAGCAGAAGCGGGAAAGGGGAAAGGGGAAAGGGGGAGAAAGATGAAGGGAAGGAAGGAAAAGAGTGGGGACTATACGGCTTTTTCTGGAGAACACACTCTCTGGAATCCTTTCTCTTCAAAATCCCATCTCCCCTTCATTAGCTTTCCCTTCCCCTTCCTTCGCCTACTACCCCTCCCCCCTACCTTCTTCTCCTCTCTCCCTCCACCCCCTCCCTTTCCCTCCTATCCCTCCCCCCTCCACCCCCTCCCACCTGCATCAAGATGCTCATAATTCTCCAGCAGTAGTAGGGTCCATTTGTAGGAAACGCCTTATGCAGTGAAGCAGCAGTCTGAGGGAAGGGAAACAATGACAACACACACCATTAACCCCTCTGACAGTCACACAACACACACCATAACCCCTCTGACAGTCACACAACACACACCATTAACCCCTCTGACAGTCACACAACACACACCATTAACCCCTCTGACAGTCACACAACACACACCATTAACCCCTCTGACAGTCACAAAACACACACCATTAACCCCTCTGACAGTCACACAACACACACCATTAACCCCTCTGACAGTCACAAAACACACACCATTAACCCCTCTGACAGTCACACAACACACACCATTAACCCCTCTGACAGTCACAAAACACACACCATTAACCCCTCTGACAGTCACAAAACACACACCATTAACCCCTCTGACAGTCACACAACACACACCATTAACCCCTCTGACAGTCACGAAACACACACCATACCATGCACCTCTGAAAAAAAGCCCACAAGTCACTTGTACACATGCACTCACACAACCATACATGCATGCACCATGTACACACACATACACACGCACGCACAAATGTACATGCACACACACACGCATGCACGCACATATGCACACACACACACCATGCACACACACACACACACGCATGCACACACACATGTACATGCACACACACACACACACACGCATGCACGCACATACGCATGCACACACGCATGCACACATACGCACGCACGCGCGCGCACGCACACACACACACACACACACACAAATGTACATGCACACACACACGCATGCCCGCACATATGCACACACACACACCATGCACACACCCGCACGCACACACACATGTACATGCACACATGCACACACCCGCACGCACACACACATGTACATGCACACATGCACACACGCATGCACACATACGCACGCACGCGCGCGCGCGCACGCACACACACACACACACACACACACACACACACACACACACACACACACACACACACACACATACCTGCTGCTGTTTCTGATAGTCGCCAATCCTCACATAAGACATGAACAGATGTGTGAGAATCTCAGCGTTCTTGGGATAGTGCTCCGCTGCAGCTGCATACAGCTCAACTATTCTTCTGCCTGCAACACCAAACACCACAAATGGTCAGAGTACATACAATGCCAGGGGTTGAGGCAAAATTCTGGACATGGGGGGTAAACTTGGGGAGGGAGGGAGGGAGGGAGGGAGGGAGGGAGGGAGGGAGGGAGGGAGGGAGGGAGGGAGGGAGGGAGGGAGGGAGGGAGGGAGGGAGGGAGGGAGGGAGGGAGACTGAGAAGAGGCTCCCAATGTGACAACAGATGCTGAAACTACATTTTTTTTTTGCTGATCCTTCCGTAAAGCTACTGTTCGAGGGTGGCGTCTATTTCTTTAGAGAGCCCGTGCATATCAACAATAGCTGAATGAGATTACGTACAGGCAATACAGCAAAGCCTAGGCTATAGAGCCATTAGCACTGCTTGGCAGACACTCAACTTCTTTGCAGGCACCCACTATGTGACAACTGATAGCCGCATAGGACTTTCGGAAGTGTCTATTATATAGGATGCCAGCTACTGAGGGGTGTCCACTAAGTGGGGTTCCACCTCGGGTACACTCACTCTCCCCCTCCAATGAAGGAGCTAGTGACTCACTCTCTCCTGTTTCCCTGAAGAACATAGTGACTGCCTGCAGGGTGGCCTGGTCCCCAGGGCGAGCCTTCATTATCCCATCAATGAGAGGGTTTGCCTCTTCCTGCCGCCCCAGCCGTAACAGCGCAATTGCTTTCAGGGCCTGAGGTGAAAAGATGGGTGGGAGGGAGGGAGGGAGGGAGGGAGGGAGGGAGGGAGGGAGAAGAGAGGAAGACAAAGAGAGAGAGAGACAAAAGGGAAAGAAAAAAGAGAAGGAAGGAGGAAGAAGGTCCATCATTATTATGACAAACAGAGGAGGAAATTCATCTATTACTAAAATTTACATACGGGGGCAAATGTTTACACAAGCAACTGTCTGTCTATACTGTACCTTTGCACAGTGGAGATTATCCTGTTTCTTAAGAATTTTATCTGCCATCTGTACTGCCTTCTTATTCTGGCCATTGTCAATAGCATCTGCAAAAATGCAGGGGCGAGAGAGGGGGAAAGGGGGTAAGGGGGTAAGGGGGAAAGGGGGTGAGAAGGAAAGGGGGTCAGAAGGAACGGAAGAAATGTCAGGAGGAAAAGCCAGGGAATAAAAAAAAAGAGGGAGATAGAGATCAGAAAGGGAGAAAGGAGGAAGAGGAAAAGGAGGACAAGGGGGGGGAGGGGAGATGGAGAAAGGTAGGACGAGGAGAAGGGGAGACGGAAAAGGCCAGGGAAAAGCAGAGAAAGAGAGGAAGGGGGAAGGGGAAAGCAGGACAGTAGGGAGATGAAAAGGGAACATTACACCACAAGTTACTACATCCTTTTGGGGTATAGGAAACCACTCTCTAAGGGTACATAATGAAAGCGAATTGTTATGTATCCACCTGTATAAATACATGTAGCTACTACTCTACCACACAACTAGTCAGCTGAAAGGCTCCAGACCCAAGCCACAGCAGAAAGTGTCTAGTAACACACATTGGGTTCACTCTAGAATTTGAGTGCAATCAGTAAAATTGCAAAGCAGTGTTCATTGCGATAGCAGATTAATTACGTTAGGAGTTACAGATTCCTTCTCGTGCATTCTTGCACATCAAGTTTTGGCACTAGTGCAAGCCTAGAGTTTGTGTCATCCAACAGTTTTGTTTGCAAGTACAAGGCTACTCTAAGAGCACATGATGATGTCATGTTCATTGCCAACTCTCTGCAATAATTATCTTGCGCAATGGATGCTGCACAAGCTGATGCAAACAACAGCATCAGAAGAAGTGTCAGATCAGCTACCAGAGGCAGCTCAGAGACTGCAGCAGAGGGACTCCATTGGAGACAAAGCGACATAGGAGTCAGTAAGAGTAGGATACCCATGCTCAACATTATCTACCAACATTTTCCTTGTGTCCTCCATTGGCACGTTCACACTGCACCAGTCAACTCTCATGTTGCTAGATCCAACTAGGGTCTGGCTATGCGAGACTAGAACAAGTCGGTCACGGCGCATGCGCCATGTAAGTACGTTCCTCACAATATTGGACTAGACCCTTGCGCGATGTAAGCTACAAAAGTAGTCACAAATTGTTCAGAAATATCTTCTTAAGACAAACAAGCCAGCAGGCTAAACCAGTCTCCCTCTCCTCACCGTATAGAGGCCGCAGCCTCCGCTCAGCGATCTCAGCTTGCGCCAAAGTCACCGCCATCTCTCATCTCTCCCCATGTGGTGCGGATTGCGCAAAGCGCGCGCATGGGCGTGGTGCAGCCGGCCGGAAGCACGTGGTAGCGTAGAGAACTTTGTGTTGCACAGTACTCTTCGTGCTATTTGGGCTAGATTTCGCGTGAGCATGGCAACCAATGAACTACAGGAGGTAAGCTACTTCAGTAAACACTATGAATGTGTTGGGTGAGTGGTGGGTGGGGCTGAAGGGCGGGGCTACATCTACTTAATGGGTAATCTGTTTCCCTTGGCACATACAGGAAGAGAGGGAGGTTCTTTGCTCCATTTACGAATCAGATGAGTACTTCAAAGAACAGTCAACAACCTCATTCACATATCGGGTATATATAGTTCTGCACATGGTTAGCCTCGTTCCCAGGCTCTCCCCTCGCCCCGACGAAATATTTCGTCAGGGCGAGGGTAGAGCCTGGGAACAAGGCTAGCACATGGTATGAGTACCATGTGATCTCACATGTTATGCATAATTCATGCTCTTTTGCCACCACCTTGGAGGGAAATTTTTTGGCAATCACTGACAATAACAGGTACAAACTCGTTGCACAAGTTATAAAACTGAGTGGCTCTTCAGCTGGCTCCTCAGCCAGCTCCTCCATGAATGGAAAGAAGGATTCTCCATTGCCATAGCCAATCACTTTGGTGACAACCGAAACAGTCGTATCAACAAAAAGTTCACTAACTTATTTACAGCATGTGATGTCACATTCTAATAGCACGTAAAATTGACAATTTAATGGCTAAGGCCATCATTTCCTGCTGAAGGTGGAGGTAAGATCAACATGTCCTCCATTCCAGAGGGCAACAAGTACCTACAGCAATTGGTTCTCAGCTGCCAACTTAAGACAATCAGTTGAACTGGTCATTAGAAGATCTATGTAGTGTTACATCCTGAGTGGTGGAGTTGGTAGGGTCCCATGTTGTATCACCCTTGAAAGTCCTTGCAAATCTGATGTCTTGCTTACATACTATATGTCTTTTGAGCTCATACAATACCCCAAGGTGCTTAGCCTCACATTAGTCTCATTCCCAGACTGCACTGGACACGAGACTACGTAATTGCCTCAGTGGGCCATCCTGGATAGCTGACATAGATTGGAGGTCACTTGTCTGTGCAACTCCTGGTAATTTTCAGTTTGACCAATCAAGTGAAATATAGCCTAGATGTAATCTGCTATCTGATTGGTCAGGATCGAAACCAGTGCCTGACAAGTGACTTGCTGCTTAGCAAGAGTGACATTGTGATGGTGTTTCTCTCTCGTGCTGCAAGGTGGGTGAGATTGGAGACTCAAAGTCATTCTTGGTGGAAGTCACTTGGGGTGAAGGCTACCCTGATGAGATGCCAACAATCAGTCTGGATTCCTTCTATAACAAACACTTGTAAGTGGCTCTCCAATTGGTTTAAGCAACACTGCATTACCTGCTAAATAGTGGGATTATTTTGGGGGAGAATATTTTCTTGAACCTCACTGCCATCTTCAAACATTATTCACTGTAAATAATAAGCCACTTACAAGTGAAAACAATTTTCATTTGAGCATAAAACATTCTCCTAGTGATCTAATCTGGCTATAATTTAGCCTTGTTCCCAGTTTCTCCCCACAATAGCCTGAGAAGTTGAGTGGGTGGGAATAATTCATTCCCAGGTCACGTGTTTCCTCCTCTGGAAACTAAAGGCTAGCTATGATTTACAACACACTCTCTTCCTGCTAGTCACCTCTGACTCTGTTCTGCTCTACATAGAAACATGATATCTAAAGAAGCAATTGTTACAGCTCTCAAACAAGAGGCAAGAAATACATGTGACCTGCTAGCCTCATTCCCAGGCACTTTTTTCTCTTGTTCCCAGAGTGCCTGGGAATGAGGCTAGTGACCTGCACATTTGTAAGAGCCACTGATGAACTTTACTGCTACATGTAGACAAATCGCATTTCTCCCTCACACCCAGCAGGCAGAATCTCTGTTGGGGTCACCCATGACCTATTCACTCTTTGAGTTTGCAAAGGAACACGCTGAGGAGCTGGTGGTAGCAGAGGCTGCAGCTGTCCCAGAAGAAGTAAGAAACCAAGCACTCTTCACTTAACAAACTCTCTGCAGAGATACCATACTACCAACATGGTTGAAGTTGCTATGTTGCGTTTTGTTTTTGTTTTTGTTTTCAGCCTTCTGCAGCTAGAGAAGAAGTGGCAAGGACTAAGAAGAAGAAAGTAATTCTGAGTAAACAAGCCAAGAGGAGGATGGCTGACAGAACAAGTAAGTGCTACATCATATATACTCACCAATCTCACTCCCGGGCTCTTGTACCTGGTAGCATGCTGGGAATGGGCGTGTGCCTAGAGGAGGTTGGAAGCTAGTGATTATAGACTGAGGTGCACACAAAACAGCAATAGTGCTCTAAGAATGATGTAATCACAAAAAGTAGAGTTGATTGAAATTAAGTCACTCAGTGGGTACATACTGCCAGTTGAGTTCTATATAGTCAGTTATCTGGGAAGTTCTTATTTACAAATGCTTGAATACTAGTGTAAATTTTGTGCATCACGAAAAGCCATCTGACAGTATCTTGAACAAATTTTATTAAATTAGGCTCGTTTATAGTCACCAAGCTGCTATGGCAGTCCGCAAGAGCGCATGATGACGCCATTTTTCCTTGATCCTCCCTCCCAAATAAAAATGGCGTCATTATGCGCTCTTGCAGTCCGTATAAGTTACATCATTCACGTGGTCCCAAGTGCATAAACCACCACATATTACTAGCTTCCAACCTCTCCTCTGATGTGTCTCCATAACACACAGTCAGCCATGTTTGTTTCTGGTGCAGATGAGAAGGGTGAGCTCCCACGAGGCTGGAACTGGGTAGACGTGGTCAAGGTAAGAGCCATATTGATATCATTGACATGGAGTCTGAAGATAATGACGATGCCTTCTCTTCTCTTCTTACCCTGGCTGATAAACACAACCTGTTCCACCAACTACCACATACAGCATGTAAGCACACCAGAGGCTGTTAGATCTAGACACTTGTCCTCATTCCCAGGCCTCCCCTGTTCTTAGTTTGTGAACATCCACAAACTGAAGAGTTCAAATATTAAATTTGAGAGGCCTGTGAACAAGGCGGCCATATAGCACTGTAGCTTTAAATTATGGAGCAAAATTGATAATACTCAAAGTTGTCTCTGATTCTTGTTATACAGCTGAGCAAGACTGGATCCGCAGCTCAAAGCTGATGGCTTCAACAGAACTGCCTTTTTTTTATCACAGTACTCACCATCACTTCCACAGTTCATGCAGCTATTTTAATGATCATCACTAACTAGTCCCAATGATGAAATTACTTTCTTCCAGGTCCCATACAAAAATTTTTACATGTACACATGATAAGGTAGAGATGGTCAGGAACTCTCAACAAATTAGCATGGAACTAGTCAAAAAGGCCAAAGCCCATGTCATCATCAGATTCCTCTTCGCTCTCCTCCTTCTTCTCCTCTTTCGCCTCCTCCTTTCCTTCCTCCTTCTGCTCACCACCGCCACCACCAGCAGCAACTGCCACTGCCCCACCTGAGATATAAGACAAAAGGGACATCATAACACTACCTGTTTGGCTTCAGAAGGAACAGGTATATCAATAGTACCGACTGCCTGCTTGCATTAAATGGTCCCACAAGGACATCAGTGTGGCACATAGACAGAGGAGAGGGGTCACCAAATGTGTGTTTAATAGGGCACTCTCTGTTCTTGGGCGTGTCACCATACATGGACTGCATAAAATCACGGCACAATGGCCAATTCACATTATAGGGAATACAGCTTGGGGTCAGGGTCTACCGAATCACCATAGAAAATGTATGTATAGGGGAGTTCTGAACTACATTAAAGCAATACCCTTCTGAACATACTAGCTACCAGCCCTTGGACAATGCTACCAGAATTACTGAACCCCTCTCCTTTGTCTACATAGCATTGACATCACAAACATGATAACATCTCTCAGGCCTTCCCTGTGCTTTGGGACAATGGGAAGACTTAGGGATAAGACACAATGCAAGTGTGCCTAGCACTCAAGGAACAGGATGAAAAGTAAACGAGAGAACATGGACATCAAATGTACCTGCTGGCATTGAGGCGAGTTTGCTCATGCCTTCGCTGATGACTTCATTGATGTCCTTTCCCTCCAGTTCCGAGATCACCTGTGGGAAAGGGAGACTTCAACAAATACAGCACAAGGCCAAGCAAATTTGATTCCCATCAGCCTTAATATACATGCATTGCCTACACTAGCTACTTACATCACCACCAATTCAAAATTATGAAAACTATTAGAATTCCTTGCTTTACAGCACAATT
The DNA here is from genome assembly GCA_949130485.1 of Agelas oroides. Classification (NCBI taxonomy): domain Eukaryota; kingdom Metazoa; phylum Porifera; class Demospongiae; order Agelasida; family Agelasidae; genus Agelas; species Agelas oroides. Next base: position 5,374,535 of record OX422201.1, on the reverse strand, counting down.
AAACAAGCAAGACTACTTATAGACTTCAAAGCTAGAAATTCTCTCAATCAGATCTCACTTTGGACAGTCGTTCATCGTCTACATCCAGTCCCACACTCTCCAGGATTGCCTCCACTTGCTCCTTGCTTGGGTTTGATTTTCCACCCAACACAGCCAACAGATAGGCGGCCACGTAACGCATTCTGGAGGGTGTCAGATCGTTACTTAATAAAGACTTCCATGCGACATAGCTTTTGGAGATGCACAACAACACCTGTATCAAAACTACTAGTACTTACTTTAAGTCTCAGTCGACACGAAACGGTGTGCACGCCTTGACAAAAAGTGGGAAGAAAATCACAACGCTGTTCAACGACTCCACGTGGTTCTTGTGCGGAAAGTCACGTGTCTATTTGTGACGTAATTCAAAATGGCGGACAGACTGACTCAACTACAAGAAGCAGTGAACCAGGTAGTTGCATAGTAATCAAGGAGCACCATTACACTATACAAGAAGGCAGTGCACAAGGATGGTTCCTGACAAGCTTACCATGAAGTATAGTCTTGCTAACTGGTCAGATTCATGTAACTTGTATACCTACTTTGGCTACTGTAAAGATAAAGTGCACCTTTAATTGTTCTGAGCTGGAGTATAAAGATCATCCATGGCCAAAATGTTGCCATTTTTCAACGGTAGCTATGTTCCACGGCAAGTTGATATTTCAGCTCACTGCTCGTGGTTCCTGCATACATGGTGTTTGGTGACTTCCATACATCATGATTTTTTTTATTTACAGCTTGGAGACTACTTCTACAACAGCATTGGTGTGCTGCAACAGGCAGATGTAGAACAAGCCACTCAGAATGGTAAACTTGCAATTAGACTGGTTCCACATTTGAAAACACATCGTGGATAAGTTTTATTTCTTTATTTTAGACTCAAAACCTCCTCAAGCTACATATACAGGTGAGTAAATAGCATTGTATATGTGTGCATAGGAAGCCACACATGCTCACTACCTTCCCAAGGTATGCCATTGGCATCACAAGCTACACCCTTTGCAAAGAGAGGAAGGGTCTGGTCACACTGCAACCATTGAATTGTCACCACGGCAGAATGTTGCGGTGACCAATCAGGTTGTACTCTTTGTGGATTGCACCCATTGCCACAGAGTATATAAATACGTCACACAGCGTGTTTTGTGGATGTCATTGTCTTATTACCTAACTGTACTGTACAATATTGTGTTCCTTAGCAACAACTTGATAGTTGCAGGCCCTTCCTCTCTCCATGAAGGGTTTGGCTGGCAAGATTAATGGAAACCATTTCTAAGGTGGTGAAGTCCTGCTAACCTTGCTGGATTGTGTTCACTTCTCCAGAGAATGCAGCTCTCTTCTCCCAACTGATAGCAAGAACTGCTCAAGACGTGGACATCCTGATTGATTCCCTCCCGAACCAGGAATACACTCCAGAGAAACAGGTTGGCTAGCTATCGTGTAGTCATGGCTATATACTTCTTAGAGAGTTAGCTGCAGAGCTACCATTGAGTAATTAAGTGCTGGAGTTTTGAACATTTGCAGAAAACTTACCGCTCATTCAGAACAAAGAACATGCACATGAAATGGAATCCTTCTTTCCCCCCTCTGTCTACCTAGGTAGATCATTCACGCTTGCTCTCACCTGAGTGTATACCTATACACACATCATGTCCTTTATTGTACGAACTGTTATTTATCAGACAGAGCTTCCACTTCACCACTAAGAGTTGTGCTGTAAAGAAGCTTGCTCTGTAAGGAGTTAGTAGTAGCTCTCTTCCCTCATGCAGGTGGAAAGCCTGCAGAAACTGCAGGCTGAGAACCAACAGAGTGCAGAGAGACTAGCTGCAGCTGTGCAAGAGGGTGGTAAGAACGTGCACAGCAGATAAATATGTGAAGTACCACTAGTAATGTTCCCATATTAAATTTTAGTTTTTAGTTCAGTGGTTATATTTATATGCCAGCAACACCATCAGATAGCGTTCATGGGACATAACGCTACTGTAGGCAGTTTGACACACTGCATGATTACCGAACTAAGGGAGCTTTAAGGTTTAACTTACCAAACAAACTGACGAGTTTATTTACCACTCTGAACTGTCCACTGTTGTACATACATAGTTAGACATAAACAAAGCTGTTTGTTGCTTGAAATGACCCAGTCTCCATCACTTAACACAATTAAAAATCAGTTGTTTGCCACTTGCAGTGATGCATGACTGACTGTATAGTAGAGCTGCAACAATACACTGTGTTGATTATCGGTCAGATTATAACTTCGATACATCAATATTATGCATGGTTTTCAATGTCACCTGCTTGCCATTCGACGATCTGCTAGTCACTTGCCAACTGGCCCACAAATACTCAGCTTTGTGACAGACAGCAATGAGTTTCTGTACATGCATGGGCAACACACAACAAAGGTTGTTATTCCACCAGGATTAGCACTGACTAGCACAACACTCTTCTTTTTGCTCTTTATTTGACTGAGACACTTACCATCTTCTGTGTGCGCAGTCGTTTACCACAAGTGCAGCACCTGCCCACGTGATGATTACGTGATGTAGCAAATCTATTAATACATCAAAACTTGTATCAATACATGTATTGCTCAAAGTGAAATTGAAATATTGCAGCTCTAGCATATAGTGCTTTTCTTTTCTCCCTGTCCCATGTATCTCCTTGGCTGACTGTTATCCTGTCGTGTGCAGAGGCATTATTGGAGACAATACGAGAGGCACTGAAGGAGATATGCGACTCTCAACTTGGGATCAGCAAAGAGAAGCCAAAGAGATCATGATGATCTCCCTCAGTACAGACATCTGATCACATCGTGTACATAGTTCTACCACCTTCTACCACCTTCTACCACCCTTCTCACTACCCCTCCTAACCTGTGATGATTACATTCTTGTACCTCAGGTCTACATGCATGTATTACATAATTATACAGTCATCAACATGTCAACTGTTCTGGTTCCCAGACCCCCCTCCAGGGCTGAAGGGGGGTCTGGGAACAAGACCACATGTCAACTAGTCTGGTTCCCAGACCCCCCTCCAGGGCTGAAGGGGGGTCTGGGTACAAGACCACATGTCAACTAGTCTGGTTCCCAGACCCCCCCTCCAGGGCTGAAGGGGGGTCTGGGTACAAGACCACATGTCAACTAGTCTGGGAACCAGACCACATGTCAACTATTCTGGTTCCCAGACCCCCCTCCAGGGCTGAAGGGGGGTCTGGGAACGAGACCACATGTCAACTATCTTCTGTCTGAAATTATTTGATTGTGAGTAAAACGAGTGCAAAATTCAAGATCAGTCTATTTTTCTGTAAATGACTTCTTCTCTTCCTTCCTTGTTGGCAACATATCTTGCAGCAGTGAACAGAAAGTCACTCAACCTGTATGTAATACAATATCATGACTTTATTGCCTCTGCAACATGATACATTGCGGGATCCTCATTCCTGAAATGTTTATACATGGATACTGTTGTGAAACTTGAGTTCAGGAACCACCTGTGAAGGTATTTTGTAGCACATAAACAAGCTGACTCACCTGTTCAGGTACTTGGCTACCTCCTGATCTACCTGCCCAGACTGATACAGTGGAACAACCCTAGAGAAACAACATCATTTCAGCAGCCACATAAGTTATGTTTTATTTTACCACTTCCTCAAGTAACAAGGTCAAGGAATTTGAGTTGAAAGCCTTATGTGTGATGTAGCTACATTCTCTATTCAATAGCTTGTTCCCAGGCTCCCACCCAGCTTTGCAGTATGGCTGAGTGGGGGGACCTGGGAACAAGGCTTCAAACAGCGGGTGAATACATGTTAATTTATGTTAACTAACCATCATTTACCTCCTTTCCGCTCTTCTGCAAACCGTTCTGGCAAGATGTAGAGCCGCACTGCCTTTGCCTCCAGACTGAGATGACAAAGCATGCAGGCAGCTATTATGAACGCATGCAGGATTTTGGCTGATAATGACTCGTGTGAGAGCTGTCTCATTCTGTACAGTTAGTCACGACCAAGTCATGACCTACTACACTTCAGTAAAAGGTTGGATTTTCAGAGCCTGAGTACAAGACTACAACATTACCGTAGTGTGGGGGCATGAGAGCCTGGGAACAAGGACAGTCGATTACAGGGGTGGGAAAGACTTACAGGCAAGATGAAGTTCTTCAATTCAGGTAAATGGTTGTCCATTTCATCGATCCACTCTTCCAGTTTGCGCACATGACTCTCACTGAAAGTAGTGCGGTCTAAAGATGCAGAGTTTTTGCTTTCATAATCAATGGTGAATAATAGGACACCATACATGCAGTCATGGGCCATCATGCACACAGTTTTCATGAACCCAGATTCAACCCTGAGTTTGCACTACCTCTTTCATTAGTAACATCTCTTTCATGTTTAAAAGTACACCCACACACTCATGCCTCATGCAGTTAAGTCAAACAGGTAAGCATTGGAGAGGCAGTACAGTGGAAGTAGTGGGACCAACAGTCAGATTGTAGGGGCACAATTTGAGTGCAGGTGGGTGTGATTATGGTACTGTGCTAGTCTATCAAGACCCTCTCTCACCCAGAAAAGTGAGAGAGGGTCTATAGCAGATGTTATTAGTATGCATGAGATGCTGACCAATCAGATCCTACTGTTCCATTTTGAGACAGCAACACCTTGGCTTCAGTATGTAAGACCAATACTGGTGCAGTTTTAAGGTTGCAGATTAAACAAGCTGTGAACTATGAATACTAATAACATCTGCTAGACCATCTCTCACCTTTCTGGTCTCTCACTTTTCTGGAGGGTGAGAGATGGTCTAGCTTGATAGACTAGGTACTGTGCTTGGGCTATGCAGCATTCTTTATTAATCTGCTTTTGAACTTTACAGTAAGTAAGCATACACAACAAGCATGCACAATAATGATGTAACTCTTCTTTCCATGGGGTTAGCCTGACTGAGTTTCACTCTAGTGGGACTATATTGTACCAGCTAGGAGCATAAAACGATGTAAAATGATGGTTACCGGCAGTTTTACATACTGTCAAGAGCCACTGAGAGTAGCAACATTGTAATACAGCTTGTGTAAGCACTCACTGACCAAGTTTACTCTTGGTTGCAGCATCTCTTGGTGTAGCCACATGCGATCCAACATCCTGCAACACACACTGGATCTGTGTGGACAGAACACTTAACCCATTACACCCGATAGCGGCCAAATGCGCCCGCGAAATTTCTTGACCATTACACCCGATAGCGGCCAAATGCGCCCGCACTTCGCTTCCGCTATTTATCGTGATCGCTGCGCCTTTTTGGACTTGGAGTTAGTTATTACGTGTAACAGGAAGTCAATCGAAGCATAATTTGCTGCCGCATCCTATAGGGACTTCCCCTGAAAATCGCGTTCGAAGTTTGCCTGCCGATCGTAGTTGGCCACAGTACAGCTTATATCCACACGCTACATGTTCTATCGTCTATATACTATCTAATCGTGTCAACGACAGTTGAAACGTACCTTCGCTGGAAATCTCTGCCAACTTTTGCCGTGTATTATCGGTCATTTTCAGGTACACAGCGGGTACCTACGTTTCCACCGTTGTAGCTTCTTCGGACTTCACTAGCAGGTCTTCTGACTACATTCTGAGTAAAGCAGGTTTGTTTTCAACTAAGGTAAGCCTAACTATCATTGCCTGAACTCAGCTATTTTAAAAGATATAACGCAATGAATCAACACTACGCTAAATCGCCATTTTTTATTAGCTTCTCTCGTAACCACGCGATCAATTTCTGCGCATGCGCGTCGGGCTAAAAGGGTTAAACTCCATTGAGAGCACACATAACTGCAGCTGCCTTACCTCTTGTAGGATGTCTGTCACATCACCATGGTTACCCTCAAGACAAAACTCTCTCGCCAACCTAAAACAAAACATATAAAACAGTTATTTACTAGATTACATTCTACACCAACCAAATATGGCTTTTTGATTGGTCTATCCCAAATATGCGGTAACCCTTAACTTCTCAGCTGACATAGACACTTCCTGATAGTTTCTTTGTACTACACATACAGCAATGGCTCCATAATAAAGAGGCAGCTGCCTATAACAGTAGACATGCTATACAGTTGCACTTGTGAGGACTCACACAGACAAACATTTAGCAATACTTAAGCTTCTGTTTCAGCTTCTGGATTATCATTTCAACAGAGGCAGACTCTACTTAGTTTGGATCCACCCATTCTTGGACTCTCTCATGACAGCAATGATATGCTGCATACCCACCCTATTGAGGAGCTAAGTTCATCATTTGCTCCTAAAGCTTCAAATATGTGATCATCTTTTGATAGTCGCTGTCCAGCAAAGGTGCTTGTTACACCTAGGTAGATAGATGAAGACAGAAGGACAAAATTTCATTAACCCTTTATACCCGAATGACGACTATAGTCGTCATGAATATAGGTACGTTAATTCCGAATGACGACTATAGTCGTCATGGCCACTATCGAGCGGTTAGCGCTCTATACCCCGGGGCTACGTAGTATATAGTTAATATGTGCCGCAGGAAGTCAAATAAAGCATAATTAGCTGGGCCGTCCTATAGGGACTTTCCCCGGAAATCGCGTTCGAAGTTTACCGTTCGATCGTGTTGTACTTAGTACTGCCACGGAACAGCTGGTTTCCCACACGCTACTGGTCCTACCGAATTTGTTCTCGCTAATCATCTAAACAACAGTGAAAACGTACCTTCGCTGGAAGTTTTGCCACGGATTTCCAGTCATTTTCCAATACGTAGCGAATACCCGCGCTTCCACCGCTGTATCTTATTCGGACTTCACTGCCAACTCGTATGACTACTTCCCGAGTAAAGCAGGTTTGTTTTCAACCAAACTAAGCCTAACTACCGATTGTTAAACTCTGCTAGTTCACAAGATATAACGCAATGAATCAACATAGTACAAAATCGCCATTTTTTATCTTGCTTCTCTCGTAATCACGTGTTTATTGTGCGCATGCGCATCGGGTGTAAAGGGTTAATAGATGCATCGTGCAACCAAGGAATGCAGACCAATGTGATTGGTTGGAAATATGAGACAGCTGCCAGATTATACAGCACTAATCGAGTAATAAATGCCTGGGATACCAGGAACATATCAAATTTCTATGGCGACATGCACTGATATCTATAGGCCCCAGTTTGTTAATATTTTTTAGTTTCTCATCGTCCATCCACATACATTTTCTGCAATAAAATCAGCATCGCCACTCATGAGCTCCTGATAAAACTAATCAACAATGTTTTTGCATACCAATGACATAAAACAAACAAACAAAAAGTGTAACGGTAAACGGAATGCTAAAACAAACATTCTGTCTACTGCACAGCACCCCAAAAAACCATCTACAATGACGTATAAGGAGCACTGATCCTCCTGTTGACGTTTCCCATGAGAAACATCTGCCGACTATGTATAAAGGTAATACCTGCCCACCTGCATTATGTGCAGAGGAAGCATCCGATGAGAAATAAAAATTAACAAATTGGGGGCTTAACCTCTGCACAGCATACCTTTGTCGCCTGTTCTAGTGTAGATCCTTAGCCTTGGAGTATCATTGGTGGAATACAACCTGGAACATAGGATTGAATAAATCCACCATTGTAACAAATGCACCGTGCATGGCGTGACTGTATGGAATGACTACCTTAACAGCAGCCTTGGGAGCAACGGTAGCCTTGAGACAACCCTGAACTTGGCCACAACTCGGCTGGCCATTTACGTGTGCACGGCCACAAACGCATTCATAGTCCCGCGTGGTCAGCTTGCAATTCATACTTGAGTTCATGTGACTTCTGTACCATATAAATGAGGGAGTGGCTGGTGTCGCTCGGCGACCCTCGCTGATATGCTGTAATATTGCTGGCTGCGCAGACAAAACTATCATATTGTTATTGACAATTATCACTAGCTGGGAACCAATGGCCCTTCCTAGATTTCTGTACAGCGTCACAGAATCCTCACCGGCGCCTCTTCTCCCTCAAAAACAGCAGGAGCTCGAAGGAACGCTCAGGAGTGCGGACAACCCTCCCGTTGTAGTTGCCAGCAGGAGTGGCGGCATCCAGGAGGAAGAACTAGAATTGGAGCAGAGGTTCACTAGCCCCAACACTACCACGAAGAAGGCGGTCTCCAACGGTGTCTCTCTCTCCGGAGGAAGCGAGAGGGGCTCGCGCGGCTCCAGTGGAAAATTCACGTCTTCGGTGGACACTGTTGGTAAGGCCGCGGGGTAGGGCTGGTAGTATGTAAATAACCCTTTACACAAACTTTGTAAGTTGGTTTTCAGGTTAATGGGAGCTGTACATGTAAAAAAAAAAAAAAAACTACTTTTTAAAGTCAATTAGTTGCTTAAATTTAAAAACTAGCTTGCAAAGATCAGGGGGACCACCACCATATATGTACCTGTATATTGTAGTCCTAATAAATGTGCTTGTAGGATTGTGTAGTGTATGTATTCCAGTAAACCCTATCAAGCATTTGCTGCTTCTTGTAAGTTTAGCACATGTGAAAGTTACACTCACTTGCAGCGAAAGCACAAAGGCAATTGTATTGCATCGATTTGCACCATATAGTTTGCATACAGACCAGCCAACGGAGTTGTTTTTATGTATTATTTGCATGCATTGACTACACTACAAGAGATCATACTATACTCCAAATAAGGTTGGGCAATACTCATAATCAGCCCCTCGGGACTCATTGTGAAAACATAATTGTCACATAGCCATAGGAAGCATATTTTATGTGGTACAGTCAGCCAGATAGGCAAATGCCCACTCCTCTAGGGGGGTCTGGAGGCATGCGTGCACTTACTTGCCTTGCATGAAAAACGAAGTACAAACTAGTTGTTTATTGATAGCGGTAAATCTTTTACGTGTTGTATCAGTGAAAATGTGGTACGGCCATGGCTGGCCATACCAGCCATACTTGGCCATACCGGTTGCTACGGCCCTATGTCACCCTAAGGTGGCAGGTAAGCAATCAATGCATCTCCAATAATTGTTACCGCCCACCAATGTACCACATACCACGTACACAGCTGGCTTTTCTTCTAGACACAGGCAAATCACTGCCAGCACTGCAGCAGATCCTAACCACCTCAAATATCATGCTTTCATATGAATTTATTTTTGAAACTCTAGAATCACATAATCGGTAACTGTTGTATTTTTCGTGAAAGCATTTGGCCTAGCGCCTCGGGTGACACTGTTTAGCAAATCATACAAGTGTCACAGCTAGTGCACAAGAATATCGTCCCTCGGGTATGTACCATTGAAAACTTGTACGTAGAACGGACGCACTAGTCGGCTGAGTACAAATAAAACACTAACAGTAAACATTGAACAGTCTAGGTAAATAGTACAATTTCAGCACCAAAAGACTTCAGGTCTAGATTAGTCTCACGGAGCCAGACTCTGTCCAATAATCGGGTTTTTTTTTTTTTGCCCACCATTGTACCACAAGGCCACACCTGGCTTTTCTTCTAGACACAGGCAAATGACTGCCAGCACTACAGCGGATCCTTATCACCTCAAATATCATGCTTTCATGCAAAGTTGTTTTTGAAACTCTAGAATATCACATAATATTTTATTATACAGTAACTGTTGTGTGTATTTTTCGTGAAAGGTTAGTTCATTTAGTCTAGCACCTCAGGTGACAAGGTTTAGCACTCCAAACAAGTGTCACAGCTAGTGCACAAGAATATCGTCCCTCAGGTATGTACCATTGAAAACTTATACATAGAACGGACACACTAGTCGACTGCAGGAGTACAAAATACAACACTAACAGTAAAGATTAAACAGTCGCAAGGGAAACAGTACAATTTCAGCACAAAAAGACTTCAGGTATAGATTAGTCTCACGAGCCAGACTGTATTCAATAATCGTTTTTCGCTTACCATTGCTGGCTTCTCTTTTAGACACGGGCAAATCACTGCCAGCACTGCAGCGGATCCTTATCACCTTGAACGTCATGCTTTCATGCAAAGTTGTTTTTGGAACTCTAGAATCACATATACAGTAACTGTTGTGTGTATTTTTTTGTAAAAAGTTAGTTCATTTAGCCTATAGCACCTCAGGTGACAAGGTTTAGCACTCCAAACAAGTGTCACAGCTATGTACAAGAATATCGTCCCTCAGGTATGAACCATTGAAAATATATACGTAGAACGGACGCACTAGTCGGCTGAGTACAAAATAATTGTAAAACACTACCAGTAAACATTAAACAGTCACAAGGTAAATAGTACAAATTTAGCAGACTATCCTTATTTTATAGCACAACAGAGATAGCATAATAACCATCACCATGGTAACAGGTTTTTCCTCCCTCATTGCTGAGAAAGTCGAGGAGCTCATTACTCAGCTAACGATTGAGGACAGGTAAAATGGTGAGAGGCCTTCAAAGTCACTTTTGAAAGAGGCTAAGGTATCTAGTTCCAACTGTTCATTTGTAGCAATTAACTTTTAGTTTTCATCACACAAAGATGGAATCATACACCAAGCCTAGACATATATCTTTTTCACATATACTGCAAAGCGGCAAGTAGCCATCATTCCTGTCCTCGTCAGCTGACTAATGACCCTCCATGAGTCTTAATAATGAGAGAAGGAAACCTTGTTACCATGGTGATAGCTACTTCCAAATCTGTTATGACAGATTCATTCCCAAATCCTTGAGTTTAGTGCTGCAGATTTACCTTAGCAAAAAGTCACTTATATACTTCTGTTGGAGTGGGATCAAGGTTTTTGATTGGTGGAAATTGTGCTGACATTTATTGTGATTCAAAGGTCAAATTGGCACATTCATAATATGTTGAGTCAATGAATTTAGCAGTTTGGAGGTCACTTTGATCCCTTACCTAAAAAAGATGTTGATTGCTTGATTCCATTTTGATCCTAGCTAGTTGCAAAAGCAACTACCACTCACTTTGAGGTCAGTGCTGCTTAGCTTTATCAAAAGAGTTTGTTTTAGAGATACCCCTTATGGAAATAGTTGTAAGATCTTATAAGAATCTTATAAGAAACACGCTCATTTCTTATAAGATTAAAAATTCTTGTGAAGTAATTTTAAGTTCTTGTGAGAATCTTATATGAAACACAGTTTCTTATAAGATTCAGTCCTATTTCTTATAAGATCAAAAAATCTTATAAGAACCAACATTTCTTGCAAGATAACATGTACACTTATATATTGTTACCAGAGGTACATATATGTGACTACTAATAACCATACCACACTTGTGCTGTATTTTCACTTGCCTGTGGCTCATGAAAATACAGCCGCACACTCGTGCAATATCCAGCCATATTGCCTTATCACCCATCAAGTATTAGAACTTGTATAGGTATCAGTGTTCTTGGCAAACCAAGAAATGAAAAGGTATTGCCTTTGGCATGCAGTTCCTTTAATAGCACATAGAGCTATATAGCTAGGGTACGTAGTAACTAGCTAGGCTCCGTAACCATGTCGTTATACTCAATGGCACTATGAATATCATATAATTGCTATTCAAACAAGGTGTTTCTGGGGGTGTAGCCTATTGCCAGGAAATGCTAAAGGCATGCACAATCAGCTAGATATAGCATCTGAGGTGCAGCTTACAACTTTTTGTGGCAACTGCAACTGCATACACACATAGATACGTTATATAATTGTTACTACTAGCTCTGTGCTATGTATCTCACAACTTGAGTATTGTAAAACTTACACCATGCCAGCTAGCTAAGATGCCAGCAGCTACATGCAGGCTGTTACTGTAAACAATTATTGGCTCCAGTCTAAGCAGCTGTATTTTATTTTACAGCTGCTGCTCACTTATTTCAAATTTCAGTGAAGTTTGCTTGAAGGGAGTGTAGCTCAAGTAGCTCTAGTAGCTCTGTGATTTATGGCTATTGAATTAGTCTTGTTTAGCTTTGTTGGTAGTTAGCCAAGCTAAATCTAGTGAAAATTATGCCTGAGGTGTAGCTTCCTATCAGCAGACAGAGAATTAAGGGTGAGTCCAAACTTCTCTAGCTGTTCATTAATTATAGTTAGGTATGTATAGATATCTGTAGTGCCTTCACAACTCAAAAGCTTCAAGTCTAGCATTAGTTCTCTATAAGTGTATACCCTGTATCTATGACTATAGGTATAGCTTATCTCATAAGGTAAACTGGGCTAGACAGTATCGCTTCAAATCTGGCAGATAGTTTATATTGGCTATTGGCTAACCACAGCAGAGTGGCATATGTTGCATGCCTTGTACTAATCCTGCAGTTGTTCAGCTTGCACTCTTTACATGCAAGCCAATACAAAGAAGACAGTTTTTTCTTGTTCTGCTTTTTAAAAATTTCTTATAAGACAGTTTGTCATAAGATTTCTGTACAACAATCCTATAAGAATCATAAATTTTCTTACAAGAGATTTCGGACAGTTGCACAAGATTCTTATAAGAATATCACAAGATTCCTAAAACTTTCTTATAAGAATGTCCCAAATCCCTTATAAGAAACTGTACTTAAGCCCTGGGAAATTCTTATAAGATTTTACTAAATCTTATAAGAATCTTATAAGATTCTTGTGACTTTTTGCATAAGGGACACCTGCAAAATTTAGACTTCTTCATAGGAGGAGCCAGACAGGAACATTTGTGGAGGTGACCCTGAGCAAGTGTAAGGTTTCACCAGTGCTTCACCGCACAGTCAGTGCATGTCCGTAGCTATCGGGGCTATGTAGCTAGTCACACTGACTGTAAGCAACTGATGCATGCATCCTTACATGAAACGGCTCAGAGAAATTGTCATGATTGCAGAGAATAGCTTGTGATGGTCATGTGATGGTCATGTGATGGTCATGTGATGGTCATGTGAGGGTCATGCAATGTAAGTAGCCATCTGTCCTGCCTCAGTTACTCTAGCTGACTGTGCACACAGGCCCAGTCTGGCCTCCTGTTGTCTGTGAACACACAGCTAGTAGCCATGAGACCAATTTTATTTTGCTTTGTCCTGCGGTTCTTTGCAGCCTCTGGTGACTATGTGCGCTACAAGAATGACGAGAGAACAAAATGGGAGGTATGATTCCAAGGAGTGATAGTTCCCAGACCTTCACCGCCTCTGGTATTTGATCTCTTCCAGTATGTCAACACAGAGGGGGAAACCCTAGGAGATTTCATTACCTGCAATGAGGTCAGGTAGACAGAGGGTACACAGAGATGAAGGGCAGTGTCTGATCATTACATCTCACAACCTTTGTGTTGATCAGTCCCGAGTGTACCAAATTGACAAGCTGTATTGACGCTATCGTGTGAACATTTCGGCCTCCAGTCTTCGGATAGCGAAAGAGCCTCTTCATCAGGCACAGGCATTAGGTCTGATCACACATGATGAAACCTGAAACCTCCCATGCCTTTCCCCTTCGTATATGCATACTGGAAGCAGTCAAATACTGAAGGTCTGGGAACGAGACTGTAGCTGAAGGTCTGGGAATGAGACTGTAGCAGTGATACACTGACATTATAGGGTAAGCTGCTGCATGTGTCTAACAAGCATTATGATCTAAGGGTTGGGGGTATGGTGGGCTTGTTTGCTGAGCCTAGACTGACAATAGCAGGAAAAAAAGAGCTCAACCTCATGCAGCCATTTTTCAAACTGTGATGTGTTAACTACAATGATATGATTGGCTGATGCATGCACACACACGCACGCACACACATACACACACGCACACACACACACATACACACACACACACACACACACACACACACACCTCACCACACACACACACACACACACACACACACACATACTTCACCACACGTGCACACACACACACACCTCACCACACACACATACACATGTACACACACCTCACCACACGCACGCACACACACACACACACACACACACACACACCTCACCACACACACACGTGCCACACACACACACACACCTCACCACACACACATACACGTGTACACACGCACACACACACACCTCACCACACACACACACCTCACCACACACACACACACACATACACACACACACACACACACACACACACACACACACACACACACACACATACACACACACACACACCTCACCACACACACACACACATACACACACACACACATACACACACACACCTCACCACACACACACACACACATACACACACACACACACACACACACATACACACACACACCTCACCACACACACACACACACACACACACACACACACACACACACACACACACACACACACACACACACACATACACACACACCAGGAAGCAGCACTCTATGTCCATGAGGGCGAGGACAATGACAAATTCTACCAC
>OX422201.1:5285126-5355126 GCA_949130485.1 Agelas oroides | reverse complement strand
TTTAGAAGTCCCTCCCACCCTCTCACCTTCTCGCATTCCCTCTCTCTTCTCCCTTCACTCGCTCCTTCCCTCCCTCCTTCCCTCCACCTCCCACCCCCTCTCTCTCTTTCTCCCTCTCTTCCTTCCTCCTGCCTTTTCTCCCTCCCTCTTATCTTTTGTCCTCCCCCACCCCCCCCCCCCCCCCCTCTCTCTCTCTCTCTCTCTTCACCTCCCTCCCTCCCTTCTCTCCTCCCTCCCTCTCTTCCAGGGAGGCCCTTCTTCGTGCATACAATGTCCTAGCTGATCATGATGGGATCAGGTTCCATGACTTCCTCCTCTTCATGCAGCAGTACAAGCCACGCATACGTGAGCACACAGCCACAGATGCACTGACCTTCTTCACCCACTAGTTCACTACCTTCATCGTGTAATAACTCTCTTGTCAGATGTACTGACCTTCTTCACCCACTAGTTCACTACCTTCATCGTGTAATAACTCTCTTGTCAGATGTACTGACCTTCTTCACCCACTAGTTCACTACCTTCATCGTGTAATAACTCTCTTGTCAGATGTACTGACCTTCACCCACTAGTTCACTACCTTCATTGTGTAATAATAACTCTACATGCACACAATGTACATGCATGTGTCTCCCCCTTCTCGGTACACACTGGTCAATTTAAGACAGGTGGTTGCTTTACCCAGGACGCTATGCACAGGATTAGTACAACTGGGACCAGGAGTAGTGGCCATAGTAAAGAGAAAGCTGCCTTAGTCTATCACAACAGGTTTCACTTACACTGCATACTATACAAACATACAATTGTGCACACACACACACACACACACACACGTTATGCACTCACTACATGCACATGAGTGAACACACATGCATACACTTATACATGATATTATATGCATTACTCGCGCACACACACACACACACACACACACATTATGCACTCACTACATGCACATGAGTGAACACACATGCATACACTTATACATGATATTATATGCATTACTCGTGCACACACACACACACACACACACACATTATGCACTCACTACATGCACATGAGTGAACACACATGCATACACTTATACATGATATTATATGCATTACTCGCGCACACACACACACACACACACACACACACACACAGCTGAGTGGCAAGTGATGTGTATCTTCAAAGCTCTCCACTGTAACCCCGAGGAACAACACACAAAGATCAGTCTCGAGGAGTTCTACAGCTTCTATGAGATGATTGACTTCAAATGGAAGCAGGTAAGTAACCATGGCAATTGTTGTTAGGTCGATTATATATCACCAGCTGTGAGCCAATTGACAATCAGTGGAAATTGGCAGAAGTACTAATTAATATACATTCTTAGCTGTAATGTGCTACCTTGAAATATATTTGTGAGTGGTTCAAGTACTTTTAATGATAGTCATAGCAACATGTGCCAATTAAGGTGGCCGGGTGTGACTACTACACATTGGGTAATATAGTGAAGCAGAGTAAACTTACTTTAATGGCCGTACATTTGTAGGCAGAGTAAACTTACTTTAATGGCCTATAAGTCCTTCCGTTGCTGTAAACCTAAATGTTAATAGAACTTGAGTCATGTGACTTCAACCTAAATGTTAATAGAACTTGAGTCATGTGACTTCAAGTCTGAATTTCACTACTCACTTAATTGAACTCTTCACGTCAAGTTCACCCTAGTCTAGATATAGAGCAGTATGGCTGTCACTTCACTAAACATGAAGTAGTTGAAATATCCTTGATCAAGACTTTTCCTCTCAGGTAACCATTGATGGGGAGGATATTCTTTGGTACGCTTGCTTTCCCAGGGGGATCAAAGCTTTTTTAAAAGGTAGGTACGAGGCTAGGCCATCCCCATATCTCTCCACCCATAGGGGTTTACAGATCTGCATGGTTGCACAGATTCTGTGTCCTCACAAAACTATGGATTCAACCCAACTATAGACAATGCCACATAGAATGTACCAATTTGAAACTTGGTGTGTTTCAGAAGCCAAACATTACTATTATGTATAACATGTTGCCTAGCGATGGCATCACCCCCCAGGAAGGAATATAGAAATGAGATACGAGCATCATTCTTATGTGTTGCCTAGGTTACAAACTGTATGAACTCCATGCAGCTTGCTCCACATAAACCATATTAACAAAGGACCCAAGATATAGTCAGGCCAATAGGCAGCTCCCTCTCCCGTCTGACCCCACCTGGGTACAAGTCTTTCATCACCTTCACTAATGCATCTTTCTGCTGCACAGCTGTCAAGACACTGGTGAAATGGTCGTGGTTCAACAGATTGATGAGTAAGTGTCTCAGCTTACTAGTGTGTACAGAATGACAGCCACTTCAACTCAAAATCTTTTGACTAATCTACAGAATTGTCCCTGTGTGAAACTTGGCACTATTTCATTTCCATACTGCAACCCTGATCCTGGGGATGAGGCCATTTCCATATTTACATACTGCAAGCAATCAATAATCAGAGATGGTGAAGGCCTCTTGGAACAAGGCTGCCAAAGTAGACAAGATGACAGTACACCTTAGCTGCATGCTATTCACCTCCTCTTCGCCCAAACTCCAGATATTGTCGTCCTTGCCAACACAGTCTTCTTGGTTGTCTATGCACTGAATATACAACGTAAGATGTAACTATCACCATGGCAACTTGTATATATAAACTGTAACGATAAACTGTAACACACATCTGGTGTTCTCCATTTCAGAGTCAAACCAACGGTACGAGATGATGCACAAAGTGTTGCCAGTTTCTTTAGTGTTTGTTGGAAGTAAGTCTGATTGAGTCTGTGGGATTGAGGGAGTGAGGGAGGGAGGGAGGGAGGGAGGGAGGGAGGGAGGGAGGGAGGGAGGGAGGGAGGGAGGGAGGGAGGGAGGGAGGGAGGGAGGGAGGGAGGGAAAGAAAGAAAGAAAGAAAGGGAAGGTGTAAGTAGAAAGGAGTGGACGGTGGGTGAGGGAGAAATGAGGGAGGTCGTTAATATTGAGCTCTGTTGTGTATGCAATCATACAAAGCAGGAGCATGTCCTTATTCCCTGGCCATTCCAAGCATCCAGTTTTTGATTGCTTACGATAAGTGGCCAAACCTGGAAGGCCTGGGTACGAGGATAGCAGTATAGCCAGCTGCACAGTATTAAGTGCACACATGTGCTCCCTCCCATAGTCTACTGCGTGGAGATCATATTGAGGATTATTGGTTACGGTCCCCTCAACTACTTCCGGAAGCTCTGGCATGTGTGAGTTGTGAGCTGTACCTCCATCGGCAACTGCAGGTCATTAACTGTTCATCAATATCTTTCCCTAGTGTTGACTTTCTTGTGATTGTGGTAAGCCTCATAACACTTGCCTTGGAGACTGACCCCACTTACGGTTTCCTTGTCGTCGTACGGCCCATCAAACTCATCAGGTACTGAGTAGAACTCACATGATACATTATTTACTAGAAAATGTAGAACATTGTGGGGGCGAGCCTGAGCAAGCTGATACAGGATATTATGTCACTGATGAGTGATGTAATATATCAAGTCAATTATCCTCCTACATGCACATCCATTTACCATTCACAGGGGGCTTTAAAATGGTTTTTGATTTGCTTTAAATGTCGTATTAACTTTCATGGCACACAGCAGGATTTGTCACTGTCTACTGTTACATGAGCGTAATAAGCCAAACCTGATGACGCATATGCCAACAAGTTGCAGCAATTTCTCCATCCTGGGCTACACATGCATGGACCAAGCTTTATACTGAAATCATGAGCTGGATTTCATGGCGTTTATGAGTGCTGTTTTAATGTGCATGGCCCTGACCTGAAACCGACCTGCCAGGGCTGCTAACGTGGCTACACATGCATGGAATAAGCTTTACACCGACTAAACTACTGGTTTCTGAGTAGTCAACAACCGTCCATATTAAATTTGCACCGCCTGTGAGCGGTCTGCCGTCGTCGGTAGAAGCACAAACCAGTGCCACACGTGCTTCAACTTCAGTCGTCTTCGCTCCGGGTCCATGACGCTGCACTCTGACAGTAGCCCTCCACTGGCCTTCACATGCTTTACGATATCGCGATATCGATCTTCGTGAAATATTTGAATGCGCTCATTTAAAATTTCCGGTAAGTGGTCGGTCCAAGCATGCAAGCATATATATATATGCGCATAGATACACACACGCGTGCACAATGCAGTCACGCTAGTGTGGGGCTCGCTCAGGCTCGCCCCAATTATACCACTGTTCATAAGAGGTCCGACACGAGTCATGTCATACACATTGACACATGATCTTGATTATCAGGTTAATTGCTAACCTGCTGCATTCCATCATTTCAGCAGCGTAGGTGTCAGAAGCCAATTTCTACGTAGGTGTCAGAAGCTTCTTGCCTGCTAGGCTCACTTGGTTGAGGAGTATTTCGTCAAGGCTGAAGCTGCCTATTTGGTTCAGATTGATCATCTGGCTCTCAGGAGGTCACACAAATTGTAGCTTCGGACTAGCAAGATACCTTCAGCATCGCACAAATCCTCTCGAATCTGTCATGTCCTTGGCCGTAGAGCATTTCCAATTCTCATATTGACGGTTTCTAGTCCTTGAAATGTTCATTAACGCGTAGCACACATAACTGTGTCAGGCCTCCTCTCCCATTTGTACCAAACTTACCACTGGTGCAGATATTACCTAGCATGCTCATAATTGTTAAATCAGCATGCTGTGTTAAGTGCATCAAATGTATCAATATTGTCATGTTGTGTAAGTACATACTAGCATGCTGTGTTAAGTGCATCAAATGTATCAAAATTGTCATGTTGTGTAAGTACATATACTAGCATGCTGTGTTAAGTGCATCAAATGCATCAAAATTGTCATGTTGTTACGTAAGTACATATACTAGCATGCTGTGTTAAGTGCATCAAATGTATCAATATTGTCATGTTGTGTAAGTACATACTAGCATGCTGTGTTAAGTGCATCAAATGTATCAAAATTGTCATGTTGTGTAAGTACATATACTAGCATGCTGTGTTAAGTGTGTCAAATGCATCAAAATTGTCATGTTACGTAAGTACATACTAGCATGCTGTGTTAAGTGCATCAAATGCATCAAATTGTCATGTTGTGTAAGTACATATACTAGCATGCTGTGTTAAGTGCATCAAATGCATCAAATTGTCATGTTGTGTAAGTACATATACTAGCATGCTGTGTTAAGTGCATCAAATGCATCAAAATTGTCATGTTGTGTAAGTACATATACTAGCATGCTGTGTTAAGTGCATCAAATGCATCAAATTGTCATGTTACGTAAGTACATATACTAGCATGCTGTGTTAAGTGCATCAAATGCATCAATATTGTCATGTTGTGTAAGTACATACTAGCATGCTGTGTTAAGTGCATCAAATGCATCAAATTGTCATGTTGTGTAAGTACATATACTAGCATGCTGTGTTAAGTGCATCAAATGCATCAAAATTGTCATGTTGTGTAAGTACATACTAGCATGCTGTGTTAAGTGCATCAAATGCATCAAATTGTCATGTTGTGTAAGTACATATACTAGCATGCTGTGTTAAGTGCATCAAATGCATCAAAATTGTCATGTTGTGTAAGTACACATACTAGCATGCTGTGTTAAGTGCATCAAATGCATCAAAATTGTCATGTGTAAGTACACATACTAGCATGCTGTGTTAAGTGCATCAAATGCATCAAAATTGTCATGTTGTGTAAGTACATATACTAGCATGCTGTGTTAAGTGTGTCAAATGCATCAAAATTGTCATGTTACGTAAGTACATACTAGCATGCTGTGTTAAGTGCATCAAATGCATCAAATTGTCATGTTGTGTAAGTACATATACTAGCATGCTGTGTTAAGTGCATCAAATGCATCAAAATTGTCATGTTGTGTAAGTACATATACTAGCATGCTGTGTTAAGTGCATCAAATGCATCAAAATTGTCATGTTGTTACGTAAGTACATACTAGCATGCTGTGTTAAGTGCATCAAATGCATCAAAATTGTCATGTTGTGTAAGTACATATACTAGCATGCTGTGTTAAGTGCATCAAATGCATCAAAATTGTCATGTTGTGTAAGTACATATACTAGCATGCTGTGTTAAGTGCATCAAATGCATCAAAATTGTCATGTTGTGTAAGTACATAATTATACTAGCATGCTGTGTTAAGTGCATCAAGCAAGTCGTACATATCAGCATACTTAGCCTCGTTACCAGGCAACTAGCTGTTAAGCCTGTCGTACAAATCAGCATGCTCTATTGAGGGTATCAAACTTGTTGTACATATTATCATGTTGTGTTAAGTGTATGAACTATTTTTGCAGACTGCTGCGTCTAAAGCGGCACTACCGTGACATTGTACACAATATGGTACTGCTCACACCAAGACTGATCAGGTAGGACCGCTCCCAAGTTACTGCACGTCCAATCATTGACGTAGTATCTCAATGTCACATGCCCACTTTGTCTGGTGCCCAGACCCGTCCAGGAGGTCTTAGCACAACACTATGTATCTCACCGGTCATGGTCTGTTGATTTCAGTACTAGAAAGTAAGAGTTTCGAAAGCTTTTTAGAACCCAGTGACGTACCTGGATGGATGAGTCTGCTCTTGTTCCCAGGCTCTCCCCCTCCTTAGCGGCAAGAGCCTGGGAACAAGAGTAGGATGAATCTATGCAGTAACCGCACCATAAATCTCAATGGACAACAATAGTGCTGTCAACATCCAGACAAACAGTACCATTAAATTTTCCACCTTTGAGATCAATGTTCAGGTGTATCACCACATGATGAACTTTAGCATTCCTTCCCCCACTTATAGTGCTGCAAGCTTGTGTACAACTGAAAGGAGCAGACGGTTAACTTGATGTCAATAATTTAAACCATGCATCACATCACTGATCCACATCTGCCCAGCATGTAGTTCATCCAGCTTTTTCTCCTTTTCCCTTCCCTCCTCCTCCCTCCTTCTCCCTCCCCCTCCTTCCTCCTCCCTTCTTCCTCCTCTTCCCTACTCCTTCCTCCTCCCTCCTCCTCCTCCTCCCTCCTCCTTCCTTCTCCCTCCTCCCCTCCTCCTTCCTTCTCCCTCCTTCTCCCTCCTCCTCTCTTCTCCCTCCTCCTCTCTTCCCCCCTGGCTTGCCCTCCTTCTCTCACTTAGCATTGGGTGTGTTATACTCGTGATCTACTACTCCTTCGCCATAATTGGAATGGAGATCTTCCAATTTAAAGTCTACGAGGGGTGCTGGTGAGTGTTTAAACATCTGTATCATTATTAATGCTTGATCAGACACCACACCTACTATCTGAGGGCAGTGTCTATTTCTTTGGAAAGCCTGCAGACATCAGTGAAGGCAGGCTAACATATATATGTACGGGCAATACAGCAAAGCCTAGGCTACAGAGCCATTTGCGCTGCTTGGGAGACACTCAACTTCTCTGCAGCTAACCACTGTGTGACAACTGATGGACGGTGGTAGTCAAAACAAGTCGTCAACTTCTCTGCAGCTAACCACTGTGTGACAACTGATGGACGCTGGCAGTCAAAACAAGTCGTCAACTTCTCTGCAGCTAACCACTGTGTGACAACTGATGGACGCTGGCAGTCAAAACAAGTCGTAGAAAACAAACAGCCTTGTGCTATAGCCTGGTGACCAATGTCAGCAACTGTATTAGTACACATGTTCGTATGCTAGCCATGGCTACTATTAGAGAGCAGCGTTTATTTGGCTCAGAGCTTCCGATTGTGCGGCTACTATTCTAGTGCGGCATCTGATTGAGGAAATGCAGTAAACCCAACTGATTTATTTGTGAACCCCTGATGTCAGTTGACAGCGATATATACATATGCCTCTCCTCCTTCTTCATCTTCCAACTGTCCCTCAATCTCTCCTCTCTCTTTCCTTTCTACCTCTTCTCTTACCAGCAACACAAGTTGGTATGGGGTTGGTGTGTACTTCAGTGGGAACGCGACAAATGAAGACACAGCTGACGTCTATTATCTCAACAACTTCAACAACATTCTGCGTAGCTACGGTGAGAGGTCTGAAAATGTAACTTTGAGAGAGGCAAAAAAATATTGTAAACACAATTTTTCCTTTATGGACCTATGGCGTCATTTCTCTCTCCCTCTTCTTTCAGTGACCCTGTTTATCCTGATGGTGGTCAATAACTGGTACATCATCATGGTAGGCATTGTGAGGGAAAGTGAGGGGGTAGGAGAGGGAGGAGGGGAAGAGGAGGGAAGGAAAGAAAGGGGAGGGCGGAGGGGAAGAGGAGAGAAGGAAAGAAAGGGGAGGGCGGAGGGGAAGAGGAGAGAAGGAAAGAAAGGGGAGGGTGAAGGGGAAGAGGTAGTCTTGTAATAGTCTCATGCACCCAGCGCTTACAGTGTAACATGTTACACTAAAATGATCCATGCTATTCCAGCTCAACTGCCTATACTACCAGTACTTTGTATCTTCTCTTGTAGGAAGGATTTGCTTCTGCATTTCAACAATTTGGAACTGATGGGCTGACTCGGATCTACTTCATGGCCTTTTATGTCGTTACATTGGTGAGTGGCAAGGCTACCAACTAGCCTAGCCTCATTCCCAGGCCTGATTCCACTATCCTCGTTCCCAGATCTGGTCCACTAGTCTCATTCCCAGGTCTGGTTCCACTAGCCTCATTCCCAGACCTGGTTCCACTAGCCTCATTCCCATGCAGGCCTGATTCCACTGTCCTCGTTCCCAGGCCTGGTTCCACTAGCCTCATTCCCATGCAGGCCTGATTCCACTGTCCTCGTTTCCATGACTACTGACTCTATAAGCCTTGTTCATGCATGTATGAAAGAGCACGGGCAAATGAGGTTGTGAGTGTGCGAACTCTATAGACCCCTTTCTGAGCATTCGGCTCCCATGGTATTACGTCATATTGGAGGTCAAGGGACATACATGAAACTCAGTGAGAAGTTCAGTGAAAAATGTCAATAACTTGCGTATACTGCCTGTCTGGCTTTCCAAAAATTGCTGTACAATGCATGTTCATGTCACCCACATCAGCATGAGTACTGACCTACTGTACAATGCATGTTCATGTCACCCACATCAGCATGAGTACTGACCTCTATAGTTAGTACTCGACCTCCAATATGATGTATTACCATAGGAACCGAATGCTCAGAAAGGAGTCTATATATGTAGCTTTTCAAGGCAATAGTTGAGTATCAAGCTGACTTGTTGCCGTTTTCAGTTGGTGCTGCAAGTGGTCATTGCATTCATCGTGGAGGCATTTGTGTTCAGGATCCAGGCCACAGAGAAAAGGAGGCACTGTGATAAACACCCTTACACATCATACTGTGAATGCATGGAAGGTAAACACATGCATGACATGTGATAAACACCCTTACACAGTGAATGCATGGAAGGTAAACACATGCATGACATGTGATAAACACCCTTACACAGTGAATGCATGGAAGGTAAACACATGCATGACATGTGATAAACACCCTTACACAGTGAATGCATGGAAGGTAAACACCCTTACACATCATACTGTGAATGCATGGAAGGTAAACACATGCATGACATGTACACCCACTCCTTAAGTTAGCTTAAATACCTTACACATGGTTATAAGCACATTATACATACATGTACCTACTCCCTTTCATTTCTTTCTCCCTCCTCGCCACACACACACACACACACACACACACACACACACACACACACACACAGCAAGCGATCGCAAGAAGAGGGTGGAAGTGGCACTACAGGAACCCGACATGAACAAGCTCAAGTACGAGATGACGTACATGAGTGAGACCAGACACAGGAAGGGCTTCAACTACTTCATACGACAGTTGAAGAGAGTTGACCTGGACCACTCACCAGTATGTACATGTACAGCTAGGGTATAGATGGTAGGTAATTATGTATACCATAGCCTCGTTCCCAGGCCACACGTGCAGCCTGGGAATGAGGCTGAAAATACTGGTACTCTTGACTATCCACCAAGTGAGTAGTTAGTTTACTGAAGTGACCTCCAGCTATACCCTCATTTGGGATGTTTATGTAGTTTACTGAAGTGACCTCCAGCTATACCCTCATTTGGGATGTTTATGTAGTTTACTGAAGTGACCTCCAGCTACCCTCATTTGGGATGTTTAAGTAGCCTCTTCTTATAATCACATCCAGTATACTGCAGTACGGAGGTTTTCTCGGACCATTCTCACAAATTACTTCTTCTTTGCAGGGTGGACTCATTTATCATGGCCAGCGGCTAACAACCAAAGATGACATATACCTGCTCATGTACAGAGCTGAGCTTAAAGTGAGTCGTGTTACAGGTGAAATAGTTGTATACAATAGCCTTGTCCCCAGGCAAGACCTGTACACCTAATCCAAGCAAAGAGATTTACCGAAAAGCCATCTCATGTACAAAAACTGTTATCTTAGCATGCTTCTGGTTACAGGAAAGGGGATGGGCTTGGTGGGGGATATTATAGTAGTTCCCACATATACTCATCCCCTCCACTCCCACCCTCCCTCATTCCCTCCCCTTCCTTCCTCCTTCCTTCCTCCCTCCCCCTCACTCCCACCCTCCCTCATTCTCTCCCCTTCCTTCCTCCCTCCCTCCCTCCCTCATTCCCTCCCCTTCCTTCCTCCCTCCTTCCTCCCTCCTTCCCTTCTCCCTCCTTCCCTCCCCCTATTCTTGTATAGAACTGGATTGAGGATCAAGAGAGAGAGCTACAAGAGGGAGGCAGGAGGTTACCATGGCAACCTTGGTGGAGATGGTTGTGGAACAAAGTCAAGAAAGTACTGGAATACATATTCGAGTAGTAAATACGAGCTCTACAGAACAACATACATGTAACTGAGTGCATTTGTAAACTGTTCACTGTAGTTTTTATCATCCTTATGAAATGTTTTTGCTGTTCCACATGAACTTTTTGCTTATTACCATAATCTTCTGCAATATGCAATGGTGAAGTTCCTCACAGTGGCAAGGCTCCCAACCTAACTAACTGCTACAGCTATGCATTAACCAGTGCCACACCTCCTTGGAAAAAAGGCAGGCCTAGATGTGACCCACTTACATTTTGGCCAATACCTCATCAGCTGCATGTACTGGGGTGGCGGGGAGATGGAGACTGCTATCATGCAGGAAATGCAGTCAGGTATGGTACAGAACACACGCTATGTTGTATGCTGTATAATGTGCCTACACACGCAACTTCATTCCACAGTAAGTCAAGACAGTGGTACCATCCTTCATGTGTTAGTCTTACCTCTTCACCTCTCTAATTCCTGTTTGTCCCCAGGGCCGTTCGAAAAATGGGCCTAGGGATGAGGCTAATAGCTAAGCATACTTTGGAGGAAGGAAAACGCACATTTGCAAAACTAAATAAATTTTGAGGTTGGGCCAGTCAGGTTTAGATCAGAGTATGCTCCATTGATTAAAATATGACACTTTTGAACTCCCATAGTCAACACACAAGATACTATACACTTCACAAACAAGAGCAGAACTCTGTCACCGGTATGTCAGCGTGAAAGCATAAATACATTATCAGCTAGATACGTCCCTAGATGGACTCTCCCTCATCCCTTTAGTGAGGACATGCCGGCCTTCATGATCTCGTCAACTAACAGCAAGTTTGCTGCAATGGTGGTGCTATAGAGGGGAGGAGGGAATAAGAAAGAGGGACAGAATGAGAGAAAAGAATGGAAAATTGCTAACCCAATGGCATCGAAGCCAGCCCTACTGTCTGGGTGACTCTTTGTCCTTCCACTCACCAGGAGTGTAACAGTTGTTTCTTGACCCGATAGTTGTCCCAGATTCCCTCGTCAGCAGGAACAAGTGCTTCACCTGCCATACCATAAACACAACATTAGCACCATGGGCAGTCCCGTACACCCGTAGAATATCTTACATTAATTAACCCCTTAACTACTACAGATATTAAAACATTACACTTAACATGCAATTGACACTAAAGCTACATCACGGATTGATGTGTTACTGACTGGTGTTATATTACTTACCAGTTGACAGATCCAGACCAACTGGCTGTCCAGAGCGAACAAATTCCTCCTGAAAGGACAACCAACCACCATCATGCAGCAATGAAAATTCTCTGTATATCTAGCTATACCCTCCCCCTCCCTGTGACCAACCTGGAGCTTGATGGTAGTGTCCTGCGGATCAAACCCTGAGTTCTGCGCCAAGACCTTTGGGATGACCATCAATGCTTCTGCAAACGCCTGCAACACAACACACAGTGAGAAAGATTCTGATTATGTGAACCATTGATTGTTGAGTCAGCCACACCCTCATTCTACCACATGTGCCTTTAACATGACTGTGCAAACACTATAAACCAGGAGCTCCTTTTACCTTGCCCAACTTGGTACAAGGTTTGTTGTAACCTTTCGTAATCAACTAATCAGTTTCTAACACATACGATTACAGTGGAACCCATGCTTAACAGACACCCCTCAACAGCGGACACCCACGATATAACGGACAATTCTGAAAGTCCCGACTGTCCTTCCATTCACTACAATACTTAAACAACCCCTGAATAGCGGACACCCCGCTACTCCGTATAATGGACAGTTTTTGCAGTCCCAATTGTACGCAAAAAATACTCAACGACCCGATTTAGTGGACACTCGTCGACCTTTTCAGCAAAATTGTCCACCATCGCTGCTGTAGTTAACAACTTGACATTAGATTAGTGCTGTTACTCGTAGTACTAGCCTCTGCTTAGCCTTCCCTGCCAGCGTACAGCAAAGGAAAGCTCTGAAAACGTAGCCACGTTGTGGTCAACAGCGCGATTACGCAGTACCACGCCTACCGGAAATATTATACTGAAGCCCGTGAGTTAGGGACACTTTGCTAGAAGGGACAAAATGTTGGTTCCCAATGGCGCCCGTTATAGAGGGATTCCACTGTAGTCAACTACATGTCTATTTTACAAAATTCTCATAGAACCTGGCTAACATGTGACTTTGAAACTAGTTCATGGTAGTGAAATTTGTGAAACTAGGGTCGACAAGCAAACAGGTCAACAACGTTCCCAATCAACTGATTGTCTAGCACTAATCTGATTGGTGCAACACCTCACCTTAATACCATACTTTGCCCTGCCTTGTACACTGTTCATGAACTCTGCTGACGTGAGGGCAGCGTGTGCAGCAACCTCGAATGCACCTGCCCCTGGCACCACGCTCCCGTCTTCCAGTGCATTCTTCACTGCTCTCAAACCATCGTGGATGGCATCGTTGATCTGTGTCATTGTGTGTTTGTTAGGACCTGGAAGGTGGTCAGAGGAATTAAAGGTGTAAGGAAGGGACACACGACTAACACGAAAATATCCATCACACGACTCCTCTAGGCTCATCCAATATTGCAATTACTATGGTAACCACTGCATACCCCATATTCCCTCCACCCCCATACTTTGTTGTTCTCAATGGTTGCTAAGCAACAGACAACCATACCTTTAATGAGAATGGTGACAGACTGGGGGTTCTTAATCTCCTCAATAAAAGTGTACTTGTCTTCACCCTGAGAGGAGAGAGAGAGAGGGGATGGTATAAACTAGAGGTTTCAATACCAACAAACCAATTTGTATAGGTCAGTACATGGATATCAGGCAAGCACCCCAGTAGTTGATGTGTGAAACACACTGTTTATAGTCACTGCTGTTTAGGCAGCCACGTCTTATCATTACTCTTGTCCCCAATCTGTACAAAATGACCTATTCACAGTAGATGTTTGTTAAAAAAGCCCATGGTTGCAATGATGTGGTACACTCAGGGTTTACACAAGTCACTCAGACACTACCACCCTCCCTACTCAGACAGTCATACAGGACTACCACCCTCCCTACTCAGACAGTCCACAGGACTACCACTCCTCCCTACTCAGACAGTCATACTCCTCCCTACTCAGACAGTCATACAGGACTACCACTCCTCCCTACTCTGACAGTCGTACAGGACCACCACTCCTCCCTACTCTCCACCCTTCACTCCACTGCAACTGACTCACCAGAACATGCTCATACACCACTCCAGCCTCTCCTAAGTACTCTGGCAGGAGGTCATCAAACGAATTCATCGCTGTGCCCCCACACGCCAGAGTCAGCCTAGAGAGAAACAGGACAAGTACTCAAAACCATCCACAGATATCTTACATGTGACATGGCAGCAGAGCATGTGAGCTAGACATAAACATTATGTGGTCATGTGACTTAAGGCCCCACCCACTCTGATATACATTGGCTGCAGACAGACAATAATATCAATCTCATACACAACCCTCCCCCCAAGCAACCCACATCATGTGGTCATGTGACTTAAGGCCCCACCCACTCTGATATACATTGGCTGCAGACAGACAATAATATCAATCTCATACACAACCCTCCCCCCAAGCAACCCACATCATGTGGTCATGTGACTTAAGGCCCCACCCACTCTGATATACATTGGCTGCAGACAGACAATAATATCAATCTCATACACAACCCTCCCCCCCAAGCAACCCACAATGCTACAGCAATCCAAGTGGCTTATAAGCAGAGAAGCTACTCTGGTTCCATTTAAATTACTTACGTATTTCCATTCTACTATGGCACGGAACAGGAGCCGCCACAGAAAAAAGAAAGGTCCTAAAACCTCTTTCTCGTACACTATCTCCTTTAAAGGTTTCATTGCTCATAAGCTCCTGGTGTTTCCAGCTTGCATGATCAACACCACAGAGCAGTGCAGCCTGGGTGCCAGGGCTGGCTCTGTGTCACTATCTGAGCAACAGAAGCACAAGCCTGTACGTACCTCTCCATGTTTCTCCTCTTAGCTCTACGGAGGGCAACTATTCCTTCCCTGGCCAGCAAGTCTAGTGAGATGGGGTCAATACCCTGTTAGGCATGAGTGAGAGAAAATAGAGAGAGGGGGACATACATGAAGGAGCAAGGTGTGTTGATGTGTGTGTGTGTGGGAGGGGAGGGAATAAGGGGGAAGGAAATGAGGGGGAAGGAAATGAGGGGAAGGAAATGAGGGGGAAGGAAATGAGGGAAAGGAAATAAGGGGGAAGGAAATGAGGGGTGAGGAAGAAGGGGCAGGGAATGGCTAACATTAAACCTACAGTTTAGGTACAACAGCATCCTCAACTCACCTTTTGGTTGATGACCACAAATCCTTTGTTGGTACCATTGCACACCTGCACAGGAAGAACAGTGACATTACTTGAGGTGCTCCAAAGGCAAGAAACCTGGCACCTGAACGACCACAGGTACTCCCAAGTAACAGTACAATGGACACCAGTGAGAGTTACAAGAATGGAATGGAAAACTACAAAATGTTACAAAATTAATAGCTTTGGAATGAGGCTCCAGGAATGGAGTTACAGATGGCCTGGAACGAGGCCATTGATACATGTTGCCTTTTCCCACTCCTGAGCATGCAACACAAACTGTGCACCTTCTTTTTGAGGTCGATGACCTGCTGGACTTTGTCGTCAACAAACTTCCTCTCAGCTGCCACCAACTTCTCACGTTCTGTGGCTGACTTGTAGAAGAACCCCGAGTGAACTTCGCTGTGGGAAGTTTGGGTGTGAGGGTGTGAAGTGTGAGGGTGGGGAGCATGGGGACATAAAGGTGAAGTGCAAGAGTAAAAGACAATTAACAATGTCTCCCTGAAGACTTGTTTGATGTTATAAGGCAAAATAGAAGCGAGTAAAAAGCCAGCAGCTACCGGAAATCAAACCCAGGGTCCTCACTTGAGCTACAACCACACTGCACAGATATGGTACTGAATGCCTCAGTCGCAGTCACTCTATGTCAGTACCAGTTGAGCTACAACCACACTGCACAGATATGGTACTGAATGCCTCAGTCGCAGTCACTCTATGTCAGTACCAGTTGCACTTTCATAACATCAAACATACCATATCTTTATTTCCAGGTAAGATGATTTGTAAAGCACTAGCTGTCTCCATAGCCATGCACATCTACTGCACATAAAATGAAATTCTGATTGGCTATACCTTTTCTCATACTCCAAAGAGACATTGCAGGTGAGGATATAGGCATTCTCCACCCTCTTCTTCATGTCTGGATGTCGAGCCCCATGGTCCAACACAAGACCACGCACCAGTCTATGACGGATGAAAAGGGAGAACAGAAAGAGGGAGGGAGAGAGACGGAGTGGGGAAGAGATGGAGAGGGGGAGGGAGAGGGGGAGGAAGAGGGATGGGAAAAGAAAAAGAGGAAGAAGGATAGGAGGAGAAAGGGGGAAGGGGGAAGGGGGAAGAGACATCATGATCAGTATGCTAACACAAAAGCATGTGACCTTTCATCTACAAACTTTGACCTCTGACCTTGTATCTGTGTCCGTTTTGTGCATCATCTGCATGATCTCCAC
Organism: Agelas oroides; assembly: GCA_949130485.1. Lineage (NCBI taxonomy): Eukaryota > Metazoa > Porifera > Demospongiae > Agelasida > Agelasidae > Agelas > Agelas oroides. Next base: position 5,338,658 of record OX422201.1, on the reverse strand, counting down.
CATGTGCAGGTCAATGGGTTCCTTGGGCCCCTTGCGGATAGCCAGCACTGCGTCCACCACCACCTGTTGCACACACACACACTAAACTTAATCTCAGAGTGACAACCATCTCAGGTCTAACCAACTTTACAGAAGTGAAATGGGAAAGGCCAGGGGGTATCAAGTAGCTGGATCGTCTTGCTCCCAGACTCCCAGACCCCCAGTAAGCCCTTACTGGGGTCTTACAAGGGACCTGGGAATGAGACTAGTAGACTAGCGGACAGACAGCAGGTGAATCCAGGATGTGTGCCCCAATACAAAATACACCAGGCCACACACACAAACCCTATGTCTACCTGACACCATTCACATGATCACATGCAATCTAACTCATTCTCATTTCTTGCTCACTTACAGGGATTGGCATCAATGCAAAGTCAGAACAGGTCTTGGGACAAGGCTACACACACAGTGACCCCCTCACCTCTGTTAGAATGTCTGCCACCTTAGCATTGACTTTGGTATGGAGCGAGGTTCGGGCCACATTGATCAGTGTGTCCCTGTCCATCTCCCTCACCACCTTCACCGACTCCAATACCTAAATGTGTGAAACAAGCTGTCAACAATGACAGTGCTATAAGACTAGTTAGGATCTTCCTAGACACCGACTGTGGTTTGCATGAGGCCTGGCTTAGTATACTATATCTCCACTTCCGGAGGGCAACAGGCAGGGTCTGTGTGGTGTAGCTGTGTGCCAAATGCAGGCAAAAAGGGGTCCCCTACAATTAGTGACAAGTACAAAAAAAAGTTTCCATAAGGTAAAAGGTTGGCTGTAACGCTGCCTCTCGAGGATGAAAGTGACATTTTCTGCATGTGACTACCACCCGGCTTACTGCATAGCACTTTGACAGCATTAGAGATCCGCAAGAAGGCAGTTGAACTCGAAGAGAAAAAACCAAATTGTTCATGACAAGTCATTAGTGTTAGTTGCTAAGCAGCAGAGCACACACTGGTGACCAAGACAACTCCCTAAACAGCTACAAGGATTGAATCCTTAGTGTGAAGTTGTGTGCGTGAAGGTTTTGTGATCCAGTTACACACAATATATACCTTAAGTGATTTCTCTTTGGCCCTGTCAAACCCTTCGGTAACTATCCTTGGATGCAGCCCCTGCGTCAGAAAACAATGAACAACGTGAGACTTACAGACTAAAGCTCTTTCAATGCATGTAAGGATGTCCTTACCTCAGAGACATATAGATCGGCTTGTCTCAGCAGTTCTCCAATGATCAGCACATTGGAAGTGGTCCCATCACCAGTAATATCATCCTAGTGTGACAAGATATCATACTCGACTCTCTCTACTAAATCACTGAGGTGTTCGTGGCATGCTGAATATCATCCTAGTGTGACAAGATAACATACTCGACTCTCTCTACTAAATCACGGAGGTGTTCGTGGCATGCTGAATATCATCCTAGTGTGACAAGATAACATACTCTACTCTCTCTACTAAATCACTGAGGTGTTCGTGGCATGCTGAATATCATCCTAGTGTGACAAGATAACATACTCGACTCTCTCTACTAAATCACTGAGAGGTGTTCGTGGCATGCTGAATATCATCCTAGTGTGACAAGATATCATACTCTGCTCTCTACTAAATCACGGAGGTGTTCGTGGCATGCTGAATATCATCCTAGTGTGACAAGATAACATACTCTACTCTCTCTACTAAATCACTGAGGTGTTCGTGGCATGCTGAATATCATCCTAGTGTGACAAGATAACATACTCTACTCTCTCTACTAAATCACGGAGGTGTTCGTGGCATGCTGAATATCATCCTAGTGTGACAAGATAACATACTCTACTCTCTCTACTAAATCACGGAGGTGTTCGTGGCATGCTGAATATCATCCTAGTGTGACAAGATAACATACTCGACTCTCTCTACTAAATCACTGAGGTGTTCGTGGCATGCTGAATATCATCCTAGTGTGACAAGATAACATACTCGACTCTCTCTACTAAATCACGGAGGTGTTCGTGGCATGCTGAATATCATCCTAGTGTGACAAGATAACATACTCTACTCTCTCTACTAAATCACTGAGGTGTTCGTGGCATGCTGAATATCATCCTAGTGTGACAAGATAACATACTCTACTCTCTCTACTAAATCACTGAGGTGTTCGTGGCATGCTGAATATCATCCTAGTGTGACAAGATAACATACTCGACTCTCTCTACTAAATCACTGAGAGGTGTTCGTGGCATGCTGAATATCATCCTAGTGTGACAAGATATCATACTCTGCTCTCTACTAAATCACGGAGGTGTTCGTGGCATGCTGAATATCATCCTAGTGTGACAAGATAACATACTCTACTCTCTCTACTAAATCACTGAGGTGTTCGTGGCATGCTGAATATCATCCTAGTGTGACAAGATAACATACTCGACTCTCTCTCTACTAAATCACGGAGGTGTTCGTGGCATGCTGAATATCATCCTAGTGTGACAAGATAACATACTCTACTCTCTCTACTAAATCACTGAGGTGTTCGTGGCATGCTGAATATAATCTGTCATGTATTCAATTACATCGCTGCATTTAAAGCACCGCATTGCTGAAGTTCTTCGTAGGCACATGAATATATGATGCATTTTCAAAATGCATATGAACTCCACCCTTAACACAAGTCAAGCAAATGCTCTAAAATCCACAAATTTCAATTTTTGAAGACTTCATATATTTTTTGCTTACTACAACAAGGCATACAATGTAACCCATTTGGGACAGTACCTTAATTTTAGGAAGACTACTTAAAAACAGAAGTTGTGAGGCCCTCATTTAGCCTGTGCTGTTAATTCCCTGATGTGTTCTTAAGAGAGGAGGAGGGGTTCTTGGCTTGTGGGAATAAAGTCGTCCTCTAGTGACATACATTTAATGAGACTACGCTCACCTGTGCTGTGGCCACACGAGCAATGAGTGAGGCAGTAGGATGCTGGATTTGCTGTTGGAAGGAGGACAAGCATATTGCATCACTATACCAATTCACAACAGTCAGTCTCATGTTACCATATGCCATGGGTTCCGTCACATATTTCAAAGTGCTGCATTGCCAAATTTCCAGTCAGGAAGGAGCTCATACACACTGCATGAATACATCCATATCTGATGTATCCATGCTGTACATGAGCCCCACCCAGTATTGCAGTGATACAGTACTTCAAATGCGTAAATGTGAATTAAATATATGACGGAATGATTGCAGGGATTGTCACGTACACATAAACTGTACCACATCATACAGTCTCTAATAATGGAAGTTCTCCCACTGTTATGTCAAAACAACTACAGTGGGTACGAGGCAAGGTAATACTGTAATCTGATGTAGATACTCTCACAGCAGACAGTCTGTCTACTGTATGCGAGATTAACATGCGTGATCCGATATCTTACCATTTCATGCAAGAGAACATTGCCATCCTTTGTCAGCTTGATGTCACCTGCACCCGAAACAAGCCTGCAGAAACAGTTACAGCATGCACACACTCGTGTAGCAAGTTACCTCAGTACCTCGTGAAGCCACACTCTTATGTGAGAGTCTGGCTTCATAAGACTACTATCTCCCCACCCCCTCACATTTTCATGGTACCCTTGGGTCCCAGGTTAGTCTTCAGGACATCTTGCAGACCTCTGGCCGCTGAAATGTTTACCTGCAGCGCCTGGGCAGCTCTAGCCACCTCTGCTCTTGGGTTGAGCGATCTGACAGCCGACATGTTAAAAGTACACGTGGTTTTTACGCATGCGCACTGGAGAACTGAGCCTGTGTGCGCCATTTGGAGTGCTCAGCTGCAATCGGGAACAGAGAAAGTACAGCAGCATGGGTGGACACTGTGCATCAACAAGAACCTTTGCCTGGGTCTCACTTCTTGTCCTGAGCACCCATCCTCTCCTCTCAGTAGCTTATGAAGTAGTTTATGCAGTGAACTGTGGCGGAGGGAAGCACACAGATAGGTTTGGCATACACTACAATGCAGATGACAATATGGTTGGTGTCCCGTCTGAATTTGGAAGGACTCTGACTATATCTCGTGTGCATCCAGATGACATGGTCTTGTACCAGACAGAGCGCTATCATACTGCCTCCTTTGCATACAACATCCCTGTGCCCGGTGATGGACAGTACCTCCTCATTGCAAAATTTTCAGAGGTCTACTTCCAACATCCCGGTGGGAAGGTATGTGTGCCCTTGTTGCTCCTAAAATAGCTCACACACCATTATTTTCTAATGGTCATCTAGGAGCGTGGCATTGAATGGCAACCGTATGTGGCTGTTCAACTTGCAGAGTGGCAATCTTCAACGAGTGCTAGAAGCTTTTACGTTTCTAACCAAAATCACTTTTTCTCAAGCGCAATAGCTGATTTCTATATTTTCTTACGCTTATAAATAGCAATGTTGTGTACAACTCTATGGATCTTATATGCTATCAACTTCAAAGGCTCCTACCATTTGCAACCAAAGGCACTAGATACTAACCTAAGCATCCAATATTAGCCTTTTTCCAAAACCTTCTCTGCCTCGGATTAAAAACTGGAGGTGGAGAAGACCTGTGAACTATGCAACTGACAAAGCTGTGTTCTTCCTCCTGTGCTTCTGCTTGAGATGATATTACACATGCACTACTCTCCTCTCCTTTCCTATGCAGGTGTTTGATATTGTGCTGAACGGGCTTGTGGCTGTGCCATCCCTGGACATCTTTGCCAAAGTGGGCAAAGCAGCTGCTCATGACGAGATCATCCCGTTTAGTGTGGGAAATGGACAAGTGCATGTCTCGGGAGAGTCTAGCGACTTTGGTGGAACACTCAGTGTGGAGTTTGCTAAGGTATCTAACCCACCTAGCTTCAGATTTAGCTTGTGAGAGAACCCAGTCCTGGGTATGTGTCTGTAACCCACCTACATGTAATCTCGTACCCGGCTCACATGGGAGGAAAACCTGAATCTACTTTCCTAAACATGTACGGATGTCCAGCTTCTCCCCACTTTCAGTCATGATCAGGATATTGGCCATAACTGGAAGGGGATGTGCAGGAGGCAAGATATATATACTGCAGTGCATAGCAGCGTTGTTTTAGTTTAATGTTCAGACTAGTAGTTTAGTTTTAGTTTAATTATAGGCTGTACATTCAAATTGTTATAGTTAAATCTAAAAAGAGTTAGTATCAGTAATTTTAGTTAACTACTATTTTTTGGTGATTTTTAAATAATTAACGGACTAAGGTAGCATTAATTTTAGTTTTAGTTTCAATTACTAAAATGAAAAACGCCTTACTAAAACGCATTTTAGTTTTAGATTTAGTTAACTAAAACAACACTGGTGCATAGTGGATAACTTGACAACTATTTGGCTGCATTTCTTCATCTTAAGAACACATGAAAAAACCTGTCCAAATGACGTATTGATCAAGCAGTCATCTGTCTATATTATATGTGCTGAATGCTCATAACCATGGTTACACTTCAACATGCGTATATTTCTCCTCTTTCTCCTCTCTAGGGTCCTGCTGACAACCCCAAAGTGAATGCAATTGTTGTTGTCAAGGGACCTTTGGAAAGCACAGGTATGGCAATATCTTGTGTTGGGATAAAGCTAACTAGCTAGCACACTCATGCAACCTCACAGTCAGCACTGATGTTGTAAACAACTTGTTTTTCTTTGGGGGGAGGTGAGGATGTCATGCATGGCCACTGGTAGGTATGTGTGGACCTTCAAGTTGACACTGAAATCCTTTGTTTATGTTAGAACTTTAATAAAAATAATTCCCATGTGTACACATGCTTTAAAGTGTTGTGACTCGATGTAACATTTAAGCGTGCTGTTTATTGGCAGATGTGGCGCATTGATTGTTTCTTCTCATCCATGCACGCACACTGTAAATATTTACCTTATGCAGAAATCCCTGCACTGCCTCCATTACAACATGATCCAGAGTCCAGTGAACACAGTGAGCAAGACTCTGAGTGGGCAGATAGTGCCAAAGAACAAAAGTTCAAGCGGACATCAGGTCCCCGGGCCCATGATCCTTATGCCTCAGACGACAGCTGGTTTATGCCCATCACTGTAGCAGTAGCAGTGTTTCTCCCAGTTTTATTCTGCCTTTGTCGAGTTAGATGAATCATAATTTAGGATGTTTAGTAACTCAGGCAAATCATCATAGGGTGTGGTGTGTTACCATTGTAAATGTGCGACTGATACCACATTTCTGAAGTATAATTTGAGTAAAGATTTCTACATGAATTGTAGACTTATTTACAGTCATCGCGCTGAGGTTCATTTATTCAACTTGAGGATCATGGTAGCCATGGTTCATAACTTCCTAAGACTTATTTACAGTCATCGTGCTGAGGTTCATTTATTCAACTTGAGGATCATGGTAGCCATGGTTCATAACTTCCTAGACTTATTTACAGTCATCGTGCTGAGGTTCATTTATTCAACTTGAGGATCATGGTAGCCATGGTTCATAACTTCCTAGACTTATTTACAGTCATCGTGCTGAGGTTCATTTATTCAACTTGAGGATCATGGTAGCCATGGTTCATAACTTCCTAGACTTATTTACAGTCATCGCGCTGAGGTTCATTTATTCAACTTGAGGATCATGGTAGCCATGGTTCATAACTTCCTAAGACTGCTCAACATCACAAACTTCTTTGCAATGATCTACCAGGCCTGATGAAGGTACACCATTGTAAAGTGGACTTGAAATGGTGAATGTCTGAAAAACATACCTCAGGAAAAGTTACACCCAAGATGCAATAGGTAGAGCAAAGCAGAAGAAAAGCCTAGAAATTTTAAAATGCTAACAGCCATTTCATACTATGTAGCTGAACAAGAATCTTACCACTGCCCGGATTACAGTATTAGTCTAGTCTTGTTCCCAGCCCTCTCCTGTTTCATAATAATATTGTTGTGGACACAAACAGAAGAAGAAGGAAAAATACTAAATATTCATGCAATGAACTGTGTACAAAGTGACGCAAGGCTGGTACAATGATTTCATGAGAAAGTTTGTTACTCCAGTTTTGTCACTTTAGGCCGTTTTACTGCACTGTGAGCTAATTTGACAATGGCACTGTACCAGTACACCTGTAGAGCATACTCAAGTAGGAGGCATGTATGGCAGATGGGTGTCATGGCCTTGACTGCCGCCACCACATCCCAGCTGTGGTGCTGTGCAGCATAGGCCAGGAAGGAGAGGGGAGAGTTGAGCAGTCTGACAATGAAGAACGTGACCAGGAGGAGGACACCATTGACCTTGTAGAAGATAGTTCGGTGCAGGTCAAGCTAATAGGATGAAAAAATTACCAAACAAATTAAGTTACTATCAAAGTATCAACAATACTGCATGCTCCCTAAGTCTTTTCTCTCTCCCAGCCATGCATGGCAGCTGATCAACAAGTAGTAATAATCACTGTCCAAGTTCCAACTCTCTTCTATGCTCAGGTGGAGCCTGAAAACAAGGCTACGCCACACAAGGCTACTCCACACAGAGTGAGTACTCATCCACCCCATGCCACTCACCCTATTGCATGCAGGGGTGAGGCCTAGTGTTGTGCTTTTATATACATGTTAAATTGTGTGTAAGCAAACCCTTGTACAAATCCCCTCCCACCCTATTGAACATGGGATGTCAACTGAAGATGTTTAGGCGGAGCTCAAGCTAATCAAAGGCCGAGCATGTGCAGAAGGGTTTCCACATGGATCCTGGGTCTGGCGAGTCTGCCACCTCTGTACCTCAACTCTTAGACTACTGGTATCTCCAAATGCCTGTTGCTAGCCATAAGCTCATATAATTACTATATGAGCTCATTGAACAAACATCAAGGAGTTTGTACTATGCAGTCAAAGTATACAGCTGATGCCTTAAGTACTGCCAGTTTTCTAGTTGCTAAGCAACGAGTTTAGATTGCTTACCCACCAGCTTCAATATCTGGGCTGTCTGGAGAAATGGAGTGCTGAATTCCCGAATCAGTAAACAGCCAATGTAGAAATCACCAAGTCCACGGCGCAAGTCTGCATTCTATAGGGTGATAAGGAGCCCACACTAACAACAGTTGAGGCACTTTGTGCTTCAATGATGAACTTTCCACAAGTGTTCACAAACTAGCCTTGTTCCCAGGCTCTCCCCATGCACGGAAAGTTGGGTGGGACCTGGAAACGAGACTATTCACAATCAGTGTCTTAGCACAGACTTGGTCTCGTCCCCAGACCTCATCCAGCATGCACATCACTTGTACAATGTACAGGAAAGTGGTCCACACCTGGGGTAGGTTTGGGTCTGGGACCACGACTAATGCAGACCTACAACTTACAATGCCAAGAGCACATCACGGTGTCATCATGCACCCTTAGCAATACCAACGGGAAGGCCGAGCAGAAAGCCACATACATGTAATGGGAGCTTCACTGATAGTACAGACCATAAAAGAAAGAGGAGAACATTCCTCCTTGCATGCAGCCTGGATACAAGGTTACACTGATACAGTCGATGAGCTTCATGTTTTAATACCATGCAACCTACAACTTACAACGCCAATGGGAAGGCCAAGCAGGATAGCTACATGATGAAGTACAAAAGGCCACTTCTGTCGTGTGAAGATCCAGACCCTTGCAAGCAGTCTCTCTCCCGAGAGATCCTTCCTTAGACAATAGGACTCAAACATGGCGTAGAGGTCGTACACAAAGTACCATGCAATGAGGTACACATAGGGAGGTATGATTGAGCACCTTAGGGAGTGAAGGAAGAGAACAGTTAGATGGTCAGGTTTGAGCAGGCCTTGAACAGTTCTAGTGTTGGAGCGTGCATGGGACTCCTTTTTCATGTGTGGAAAGTGGCAAAGGGAAGACTACATGTATATCTTCAGTGGATTCCTGTGTGCTAAGATTTGATGGATTTCTTATCACTCAACACGTTACAAGAACTTGCAGTTAGTTGTTTTCTCCACTGGTGTCATAACGTAAGAACAGTCCATGATAAAATGTCATGCTAATAGAGTCCTTAACCAAAAAATTGGACTCACAATTATCATCATGCAGCAACCACCCCTACTGCCCTACTAAACTGAAACACTTACACTCACCATCATAATATTGTACTAGGTGAGCTTACCTGCTGCGGAGCACGTCATGTCTGGTCTCCCACAGTATAACCACACCGACTGTACTGGACAACAAAGCAACAGCCAGACTCACCAACCTAAGAACAACAAACGGATAAAAACGTGTGGTCAGTGTTAGCAACTGGCTGAGGAGATCTTGCAAGAAGGGTTTCAGTCATAACAGAATCAGTACTAAGCAGCTAGCTGTGATACTGTGAACTAGCACTGGTTACCCCAGTACATAGATGCATGATATGGTGGACAATCAGTCCCAAGCTCTCTCCCACATCAACATGAGGAAAGGCAGGTACAAACACCACACAGCCATAAACCAGATTTTGATACAAGCAAACATCATACTGCAAGCAAGGCTGGTTGGTGGCTTGGGAACAAGGCTAACGAACTCACTTGACTGATATTTCTGCCACGTCTCCATCAGAAAGAGACCTCACATCAGCCTCCTCTCCAGCATTTTTGTTCTTCCTCCCTTGGAGCAGTTGGCCACAGACTTGCCTCACAAGGTACCTCTTCAAAAGGAAGTACAGTCCATGACAGAAGAGGCCACCAACCACAACCAGTAGTACCCCATGCCAAGCATGCTGCAAGCCTCTACTTTGCATCCCCATCACAGCTCTTGTAGCATTGACCACACTGAAAGAAACAGAGAGTCAGTAGACTCCCTTAGTAAGAATGATGTACCATGAAAAGTTGAGCACAAAATAATAAAGCACCCGACCTTGGTCTGTGAGTGTTTGCAAGACTCGTATAGTTGCTCAAAAAGTACCACGGCATACAGAAAAGGCCATGCCTATTTAACGTAGGTCAGAATGACATGATGGCAGGGTAGCCTCCTTCTAGCAACTAAGTTGGAGAAATAAGTGTACCATAACCTATAGCCTCCCCCACACCGAAACAAACAAACAAACAAACCAGAAATGAAACCAACCCTATACCCTACCCTTTATTTCAGAAACACACTTCTGTTGGGGCTACTATATACATTCCCAGTCCTCCACCACAGCTATCATCACTTCCAGTACAAATAGAGATTAGTGGTGGAGGACTGGAAACAAGGCTACAAGTAGGGTAGGACAGTAGATCAGACTGGAAACAAGGCTACAAGTAGGGTAGGACAGTAGATCAGACTGAAAACAAGTTGCATGATCAATGACCACATACTGATTTCTGGTGACATCAGAATATAAAAGTAAATCCACTACCCTGGATACAAAACTCATATGCATTTTCTGTATACACATGCCTATAGCTAAGGTGACGCAGTATTCACTTGAGAACTTTAGGTTGCACAAAGCCCTGGCCTAGCTTAGTGGGATCTCTACCATCCAGAGTCTTTAAGATCTTGGCTATGTTCTTGCTATCATCTATGCCACTATGGTGCCGGCCCTCCAACTCCAGGTGTAAGTCTTTCAACATGGTCTTCATACTGAACCCTTTGGTTCCAGTTAACTCCATAAAGATGTCCTTTATATTCACCCACTTGCGCAAATACTCGGGGTAGTCTATTTTCTGATATTTACACTGAGTGGGGAGCCCTGTTTTTAAGTCCCAGTCTCCACATGTAACAAAACAGGTGGTGACCCCCTTTTCTAAAAGTCTCTCTGCTTTCATCCAGTTGTCCAAGAGTTTTAAAACTTCAGGAAGCGTTGGTTGGCCACTGACCATGGCTTGGGTGATCCCAGTTATTTCAGTACACACGGGGTTAAGCTGAGTGTGAATAGTTGGCTGTACATAACTGTGGAATATGCTCTCAGTCTCAAGAGTTTGAGCGTTCACTTTCAGGATGGGGAACTCAATGATCTCCATAATATCTGGCCCCCCGTGGTATTTATTATTGACCCCCTCAAAATCCAGCACTAGAAAGTAGTCCACTCGCTCTTCAGGAAGTAAATCATAACAAGGCTTTCCAGGCTTCATTTTCGGTTTACTGACTTCACCAGATCTCCTACTGGCCATGTTGAATTCACCTCACCTCTCTCCCATCTATCAACTGTTTAGCTAGCCTCACTGTACTTGGTGGATGCCATTTATGGGGTGTGAAACAGGATGTGCTATAAATAGTACAATAGGCTGTGGTGCAATCTCCTTTACATGAACAATCAACGAACCACATCTCCCTTATAAAACAGGCCTAGATGTTATGCAAAGTCACCCGCTGCGCAGGACGCATGCACATGATGTGAAACAGGATGTGCTATAAATAGTACCAAATGTTGGGCAATAGAGGGTTTTCACCTACACCATACACTTCCGTATACTAAAACTTCTGCCACCATGTTGGAATACATGACAGTATATGGCGATATCAATCAAAAATGAACTCACCTCACAGATAAGCATAATTTAGGTGTTTTAACTTAATACAGAGCAGTGGTATTTTGCCTGATTCAACACATACTAGAAGCATTCTACATGTGTCTTTTTGCATTCGCCAAGATTGCCATATAAGCTACCATCTCATTGTAATCCAAAATGGCGGCTGTTTTCCGTTTTCTTAAAAGTGATTGTCATGTGAAAACCCTCTACATTCATTAATGTACCATATATTTGTTAGTTAAAACCAAGTGTGCAAGTGCAAGCTTGCATCTGACTAGCCTCGTACCAAGGCTCCTCCCCATGCCAAAAAGCCCCGCTTTTTGGCATGGGGAGGAGCCTGGGTAGTAGTCTCGCAAACCAACCCCAGCGCGGATCGCTTTCAGTATCACGCACGGGGAAGGAAGGGTCTGGTGACTCTCGGTAGGTTTCCGTGTGCAAGTGGAATGCATTAATGCAGAAAGTCACGAGGTTAATATTTGATAAAGCCATTAATTAAGTAGGTGCTATGAGCGCTAGCGTGGGTAACGAACTTCGCCACTACGCTCTTCCGATTCAGCGGTTTCACACGTTGAGATTAGCTCAAAGTTATGTGACCGTAGCCAATCAGATTGTCTACGCGCCAATCACGACGTAGCACACGGAAACCTACTGAAAGTCGCCAGACCCTTCCTTCCCCGTGCGTGATACTGAAAGCGATCTGCGCTGGGGTTGGTTGGGTCTGGCTTGTGAGACTACCTGGGTACGAGGCTAGCATCTGACTGCATCAGAGTACAAACTCAATAACAGCCAGGCAGTTGGTGACACTTTTTATGACAAGACATTAATTTAGGGTTTAAAAGGCTTTTATAAATTAACATTTACTGATGCAGCCTGGTCTCACCCTTGTTTGCTTTTATATGGCATGCCATCCCTACATCTTTCTACTCTTCAAATAACTTACCCTGGAGATGTTAGTAAAAGCAATCTGGCTTGAGCATGCTGAGGTTTAGCCTGTCTTCCCTGGTCTTCTTCCCAAGCCAAGATCTGGTAACCGTCCAGCAGTGTGCACTTATTAGAACAATCACCTAGCAACGGCGAAACAATACACACAAATAGGATGGCGTTTAGTGCTGGCAGTCGTTCCTGCATAGACAGTCTCAAGAGTGACCTGCGCGGCATTCAGGGCGGGTTGAAAGAGGTACTGTTGGCCTTTACCAACAGGGAAGGCCTTCAGGTGCCTTCATGGCGGTTTCCAGAGAGGTTGGCGGTCTCCCTGGACACTGAAGAAGTACTGAGGAACGTGGTCTACTCCACCGGCAGTGAAGAGGGAAATTACCCCGCCCATGTGTTGCTGTTAGAGCTTGTTGTAGACAGGTATTCTGATTACTAAGGTGCTATACAGATCTATGGCTATGACTGTGGTGCAGAGAAGTCCTGGGATATCAACATGGCCTTGTTCCCACTAGCTCTACCCACCAGCCGTTCCTCGCTTGCAGTAGGCTAACACTGCAAGCATATGAGACCCTAAAAAAGACAGCTCGCTTGCAACATTGGTGACTTGATTATCTCCACAACTGCATGATGAAATCTGGTGGGAGGGGCCTGGGGAACAGATCAAAATTCCTTTCTTCACCCTCTGTCCTTTCTTTCTTTCCACCAGGCTGATCCTTCTCTTACAGTGCTGCCTGAGGCTCTCTGATGGAAACCCGGGACACAAGTCCGCTACCCTCCCTCTTACCCTTGGCTCTGCAGCAAAGAAATTTGCTAAGAAATTTCTGAACGATATGCACTCTTCACTGGACCTGAAAAACCAGGTTATCTATACTTCACACCAGCTCTGCTTGCATGTAGAAAGAAAGAAATCGGGAGGGGAGGTTTAGGCTACACAGCTGGAGATATTTCTTAATCCTTGTGCCTCATTGTTGTATTTCCCCCCCAAGGTTTGTGCTAAAGATGAGAAGATAGCTTCCTTGGAATTAACTGCTACCAACCTTCGCGAAAACTACAAACAACTGCAAGGAGCTCTCTACGGCAGCACACCTACTACCAGCTTTGCCCAAAACAACAGTAACACTAGCAGACCTTCCACCACGTCTAACATTCTAGCGGTATCCAGTAGACCTACTAGTGGTGTTATACCCTACGAAGCTGAGGGTACATTGAGAATGAACAGACTTACCATGGCCAATACCAGCCGGAGCTTGTCTTCTTTGAGAAATGAGGACCTTAGGGACCCTAGCAGTGGGATTGGTATGAGCAGGTCCTTGTTGACAAGCACACCTATTGAAGAAGAGTCCCCAAACTCTACCATTCAGAATAGTGCAAGAGAGAGTTTGAAGTGTGCTCCCACAGGAGTGAGCACTTGGACGCAAACTACTGAGACTGCCTTTGCTCTCTGCGCTAGGTGTTCAGATACGCAGGACTGCTTAGTTAGCATCGCTGCCTCTATATCTGACCTGTGTTCTAAGCATCATTTGTGCTCAGCTCTAGCTAACACTGATTGGAGAGCCTTGGCCAGAGTTGGAGGCCTGGAACTCAGCACCTGGGAACGTGCATTTAGGAAGGATGTGGACATTATCAAGGGTTATTGCTCTCAGTTGGAAGGCAGAGCTGACAAGTTGGCTTTGGAGAGTGATGCGCACAGGGAGGAAACAGCAAGAATTGCAGCAGAGTCAAACTCACTCAGATCTCAGATCCACTCTTTACAATCTGCAATGCACGAGATTCAGCAGAAGAATGAGTGCTCACTGGCCAAGAGCAAGGAGACGTTTGCCAGCCAGCTGAGGATCCTTGAAGAGACCAATAGTCGGGAGGAGATGAGGAATACCAGGCTGAATGAGGAGCTCAATGGTACCCAGAAGCAGGTCACCCACTTCAGAGCACTTGTGGCTCAGCTAGGTACATAAGAACCATCATATACATTGATGATCAGTGTAAGGCTAGTGATGTGCCTCCAAAGTGAAGTGTCTGGGGGGAGATTAGCCTTGTATCCAAGCAAGGTCTTGCCCGACCATGCGTGGAAGGGGATATTTGCTTTACTTTGTGTGGGCCATGTTGTTTTGTGACTGCTCACAATCAGCCCACATATAATGGGTCCCCATTCTCAGGCCCTGCTCCGCTTTTCATCACTTGCAGCAAAAAAAGTAGAGTTGGGTCTTGGAACAAGGTTAGGTTCCTCGCAAATTTCTGCTGGCACACACTTCCGGGTACAATACCTGCTCTATGGTGTATCAGTAGGCTAGCCTGGCAGGATGGTTCTCAGTGAGCATACAAGTGGTTTATCATCCCATGGCAGGATGGTTCTCAGTGAGCATACAAGTGGTTTATCATCCCATGGCAGGATGGTTCTCAGTGAGCATACAAGTGGTTCATCATCCCATGGCAGGATGGTTCTCAGTGAACATACAAGTGGTTTATCATCCCATGGCAGGATTGTTCCTAGGCTCCTTACCATCTTTTTTGTCGCATAATGTACATGCTGGGAACGAGCACTAGGCTATTTTCAGGCATGGTATGTAGCACATGAGATGAAAGGAGGGTCATACATTTCTTAGATTCATGTTTCTGGAAATTGTATGGGTAGGGTAGTAGGCTTCTGGTTCCACAAACATGCATGGGATGGCCATAGGTAGGGTACACTAGTATCTCTGACATAGTCACTACTACCACCAGGAAACCACCTGCTACCTTGTGGTCATACTGGTAGTATGTAGTATACCTTGAAATGTCCAGCCAGGACCATATCAAATTAGGAGCTCATGGCCTCAAGCATCATACTGGTAGCATTGTATGGTATGGGCTCCTACTTTTACTCTAGCCTCGTTCCCAGGCTCTATCTCAGAAACAAGGTTACTTTTACTCCTGGCTAACCTGACATTGTTCTCAGGTATGACAATTTGCCTTATGCGCTGGCTGGTGAGGCATTATAGTTATGTGGCAAGTTTTGTACCTGGACGAACACTTGACTTTTACAGAATGATGTTTGAGCATGCAGTTGTTCTTTGGCTCAGGATGGAATCAGCAGTTACATTAGTGCATGCAAGAGTGTGATATAGTTCATGATCACTGAGCTAGATGCATCATATACTGTACATTCAGAACACCACCAAGAGAGCTTGCAGTCGGAGCTGCAGATGGTTCAGGGTCGTGAACTGCAGCTGTTGTCAGCAAAAGGGAGGCTGGAGGAGGAGCTAAGCTGTGTGAGGGGGGAGCTGGAGGGCTATCAGAAGCAGTTGGAGGTCTGCCAGAAGCAGCTGGAAGTAAGGGGGGTGGAGCTCAGCAAGATGAGAGTGCACAACCAGACACTCAACAAGAAGATCAAGGTGTGTGCCTGCATGTTATAACATAGTAAATGGCTCCTCAAAAAATGGGGTGGGCATATTTTCAAGAGTTGTGATAACTCTTCCTTATCATACATCTAACTCACACTAATGTATGGGGGTCAATGGGGAAGCCTTGCAGCTGCGCACAGTTTATAAAAAGCCGTATTTTTTACTACAAGAATCCGTATATACGTATGTATCAGGTACTACAAGTCACGTGCGTGCGTCTGAACGTGCAATGAAACCAAAGGTTCATATGGTAAAATCATTATCACCATAGTACAAGCTATACCGGAAAAAATATCACTTGTTTGTTTCCGTTGGCATTGTTACTCGTGCTGCACAGTCGTAACAATACAGTACTTTCCGGTATAGCTTTGTACTATGGTGATAATTACATGTATATATTCAAACTATCATCCCACATCCTTCCACATACACACCATTTGTCATTCTCAGCACTGAATCAGCAGTAATAAACAATGTAACTGTTCACACACACACACACACATCACACGCATCACAACATTCTGTGAACCCATTTAACAAGTTCCTGAGGTACATGTATATTAGGGTAGTTGGAAGATGTTCCATCCCTACATGTGTTCTCAAATGTCTTCCCCTCCCTCACCTCTCCCTCCCTCCTCTCAATGTCCCTCCCTCACCTTCTAACCCTCCCCTCCGCTCAATGTCCCCTCCCTCGCCTCACTATTCTGTAGTTGTTGCAGGGGAAGCAGTCCAGTCTGCTGGGTCGGCTAGATGAGCTAGACCAGGAGTGTAGTAGTCTACATGAGCAGCTTCAAAAGGCTGTCACCAGCCGAGATGATCTCGGGGCTGAGATGGAGAGGATCCAGGAGGAGTGTACCCAGCTGCAGGGAAGGCTACGTGAGGAGGAGGTGAGCAAACTGTTCAAGCACACGCATGGGTTATTACAAACCATTTTGCCAATGATCACTTATGACAATTTCACAGATTAAACTCTCACAGTCAAAAGAAGAGCAAGTGAGGCTTGTGCAGCAGGTATCTGAGCTTGAGAGAGAGGTCGGTGAGGTTAGACAACATCTTCAGGGGGAGAAGCAGAGGTGCAGGCTGCTCATGGACTATCCCTTTGTGAAGCAAACCACTGGTGGCTCTGGTGGTATACCCTCACAAAAGCAGATTTCGGCCAATACCATTCGTATCTTGCTGTTGGAAGAACAGAATCACGAGCTGAGGGAGAGGGCTGTGCTAGCCGCTCAAACACTTAGGCTGGATGAAGGAGATATGTTTCAGGTTGGGATAGTAGGGGTTGCATTCAGGCATGCACAAAAGGCTCCTTTTCAACTCATCTCACCACCAGTAATGGAGAGCTGTAGATCTTCAAAAGCCTCATTCCCAAACCGTCCCCGCTTTTTTTTTACCCTTCAGTCTGCATTCACAATGGTACTGCTGTTCCACTTCTGTGTATTATTGTGGATGCAGACGGAAGAATAAAAGACGGGGAAGACCTGGGAGCAAGGTTAGATCTTAAATTCATGAGCATATCACAATTTTTAAGTATATTCATCTATCCACCACATGCAGCTCAAGGGACCCATCCCACTTTGGCAGAGAGAGACGCTGTTAAAGGCTCAGCAGGAGCTGACACCTGTTACAGACCAGTCTTACATCCATCCTGTGGAGAAGACAGAAAAAAGAAAAACAAAACGTGCTGCAAGTATTGATAAACACTCCAAAACTTCAAGAAGGAACTATTCCCCTCCTGCACTTGACTCGGGTCACAAGCTGCAGCAAGCACCCAGCTCAACTACTGCAATACACAAACAATTGGAAAGACCTTCAACAAACTCTAAGCTACGAGGGAGATTTGGATACTTAGTGGAAGCCATTGCTCAAGCTCACAAGTCAGACATGACTGGAAGCTGTAATCGTTCTTCACCACCAAAACAGGGAGCTGCATGGCATGAAGGCCCCAATGTCAGTCTACATGGCTCCCTAAACAGTTTGTATGGTGATACTGAAGTCTGCATGTGTAGCAAGTGTGATAGGATGTTTCACAGCAAGGTGGAGCTTGACGGTCATCTGCTGGCCTGTAGAAATTAGGGATATTTTATACTTTGCAGTGACACATACATTTTTAATAATAATAATTCTGAGCATTCCATGCAGACACTAGAATACTGAGGTTAAACCACATCTTTGAGGGTTTTCATAAGGCTGATGGGCGGATTGTGCAATGTAAACACTACTGTGTGGGTGTATCAAAGGTCACAGGGGAAGTAGGACAATGACATGTGCACAAGATATCTGTGGTAGAGTTGGTGTATGGAAGCCTGCAAATAAATCTGTCGTGGTAAGAAAAGCTGACCCTGGCCTTATTCCCATGCAACTCAGCAAGGAAGCAGATAAAAGTAATGCAGTTTTACTGTTTAGTGTGCTTTGGTTCAGCAATGGAAAAGGGATGTGATACACAGCCGTACATCCTCTGGTAATGTCTCATGCAGGCAACCACACAGTCACTGTAGCTACCAACGCATGCATGATTATGGCAGTTGTTCCCCCCAGTAGGCTCTCCAGACTTTGTTAGCATGCTGGGGCAATGTAAGGGTACTAGTTCTAACTGGTTATGCAGACTGCAATATTAATTAACAATTTACCTACCTCCTTGTAACACAGCCATCTAAGTATTGTAGATACGTGTTTGTGCATTTCTATTGACCATGAGTGCCATGCATTAATGCGTACATGTAGCCCTGAGGGCGTGGCAGGTTTCATTGTTTGCCAACCGCCGGCAGCCCACTTTTTTATGACCTAGCCTCACCTCCTCTTCAGAGAAGGTTGACAGGTTTACAGCGAGAGAGTGAAAGTATTCACAATCATTCCACTCATACTTTTTAACCAATCAGAAAAAGCTTGTTGCGATGGGTTGTTTCACAGCAAGGTGGAGTTTGACAGTCATGTGCTTGCCTGTAGAAATTAGGGACTTTCCTGAACACTACATTTCTGAACAATAAGTCCTGGGTTCAGGTTCTGTGGCTGTTTGTGATTTAACATTTAACAGCAATTAAGATGCAACTGATGATGTGACCATGCAGGTGGGTAAGAGTGCAGTGGTGACCTTTACTCGGCGATCAGCCGATAGGGTGGGCTGCAATGACACGCGTGTGGCTAATCTGATTTGGTGGGTGTGTACAGTATATATGCGTAAGCGGAGCATGTGGCGTGATTTTACTGCCAACGCCGGTCGCTTTGTTCCATCGTAAAGACACAACAACTTGACTCGGAGTACAATCACTTTTGTCCTGCAGAATAATTATAACGTTACCCATAGTGCAATCAATCCACATTCAAAATGCCAGTGGTAAAATCTGGAGCAAAAAGATTAGAAGAAGCAAAACGCCTGTGGCGTGAGGCTTCTGCAGTATGCTTCGATGTGGACAGCACCGTGATCTCCGTGGAAGGCATCGACAGACTCGCGCACTTCTGTGGCGCTGGGGACGAGGTGGAAAAACTGTAAGTTGTGTAAATGCATGAAAGAACTGGCTTATGATGCATGATTCCACTTATGAAAGGTCACAAAAGAAGTGTAGGAGTGTCATTGGGTTTTGCCCCAAAATTCCTTATTGTCCTGCTGTTTTGAAAGGAGCATCATAAATGGTTGTAATTATACAGTAGAGTAGCTCGCAAGTTTACCCCTTGGAGACACAAGCACTCAGCTAGCAGCTACTCCTGCAAGACCAGCTACAAGGGGTAGTCACTTGTATGTCCTGTGTAGAAGTGTTGGGATCAAAATTGAATCAAGCGATCAAAGCCCTTTTGGGGGGCTGATCAAGGGATCAAGGTGACCTCTGAACTGCTAAAAACCAACAATCAAGAATGCACGGCTGCAATTTGACCTTTGACCCTTGGAAATCAAGCGATCAGCCTCAGAAGGGAACGATCAAGCGATCAAGCACACTTTTTGCCGATCAAAAAACTTGATCGCAGTCGCAAACGCTTCTACAGGCGACATATAAGTGACTACCGCTTGAGCTAGCAGCAATCTTGCTAGCCACACCTAACTCCTTCTCTTTACAACTAGAGCATGGAGATGTAGGCTATGAGTGTTGAGACCTTAGATTTTCTGATACCAACTTGAGTTTGGAAAATAACTTGCCGATGTTTCGATTGAGTGCTTCAGTCAAAATGAAGAGGAAGGTTATCTTGAGCTCAGAAAATAACTTGCCGACATTTCGACTGAATGCTCCAGTCGTCATCAGGGCAAAAGTGAAGAAGTGTGAACAAACACCGCTATTTATAGCCGTGCACTACTGAGGATGCACTACGTCATTGGAGGTCAAATGTCGGTGAGGATTGCTGGAACCCTGTGGTGAGGAGGCAGGGAGGGAGGAGCAATCCTCACTGACCTTTTGACTCCAATGATGTGTATCCTCAGTAGGTTTGTGTTTGTTGATTTGTGGGTCGTGC
The DNA here is from genome assembly GCA_949130485.1 of Agelas oroides. Taxonomy (NCBI): domain Eukaryota; kingdom Metazoa; phylum Porifera; class Demospongiae; order Agelasida; family Agelasidae; genus Agelas; species Agelas oroides. The sequence continues at coordinate 5,318,426 of OX422201.1, read as the reverse complement.
TAGACTGTTTGCCACTTCCTACATAAATACACTTGTACTGCTCCTGGAAGTGGAGGAAGTTACGTAGGTTCCTTGCTTAGGTTCCCTCCTATCAATGATCATGCAATGGGATAAGGAATTTGTTGTACACCTGTAGTAAACCATGCAGCCCAGCCATTAGGCTAAAGAAACTTTCCTATATTTCGAAATTAACTTCTATTTTACCCTAAAATGGATCAGTAACAACGAAGAACCTCATCATCTCACTAATACTAACATAATATGTGTGTGTAGTGCTGAAGTGATGTGTTCTTCTATTTCAGGACGAAACAAGCTATGGGAGGATCCATGACATTCCGGGAGGCACTTCGGACCCGCCTGAACATCATCAAGCCAACTCTACAGCAGGTGTGTATAGTGGGTGTGGCTATGTACAGACTCATTGGAGTTGCCAACTCTTTCTTTAATATTTTGACTTAATTTTTCCCACTCGAACAGGTTACAGAATTTAGCCAACATCACACGCCTGATAGAATTCTCACACCTCAAGTGGAGTAAGGAACAACAGATCTATTGTGTGTTTTCATGTATGGCCTACTGGTTGAGTTTCTGGTCTAAATAAATCATGACTCTCTTTGTTGGCATGTCGACTATACCTGAATGATGAATGCCTTTTGTTTAAGTCTACCCTTTGTTCATTTCTTGTTATCAGAACTTTGATACGACTGTTACAGTCTAGGGGGACAAAGGTTTATCTGGTGTCTGGAGGATTTCGACAACTGATTGAACCCTTTGCGCAATACTTGAAAATTCCTGAAGAGGATGTGTATTGCAATAGGCTGCTCTTTGCAGAAGATGGTGGGTGAGGGTTTCATTGGCCATGGTTGTTTAACACAGGCTGCTAATGTGGTAGGGTCAACCTAGCCTCGTTCCCAGGCCTAAAGAGGAAGAGGAGAAAGGGCCTGGTTTTAGCTGTTTGCGCATCGCTGTGGAATTGCAAAGCCTCCATATACTGTCAATGTACTTTTGTACATTTGTGACACCAAATTTTGATACTAAACATTACACTGTCCATAGATTTATCGTGGCACCATATGATGTGCAAAGAGCTCACTCGATTATGCATGTTCAGCAGCTGATTTGAAGCTTTAAACGGAACTCTGAACTCCCGTGGAGTTGGTTGACAAGAAGTGGTACCTAGTTACCAGTAAAACCATCACAAGAGGTAACTTTGGCTTCCATCGTCCTTTCGTCTGCCCTTTCTGCTAGAACTCTGAAAAAGTTAAAAAGCAAATCATAGAATCCACCATGCGACTTTGAAGTACTTCCCACTAGTGAACACATGCTTGATCGATGATAATTAAGCACATACGTATGCAAATGGCTCCAACTGTAACTCTTTCTCCTCCTCCTCTTCGTGCCTGGGAATGAGGCTAAGGTTGACCAGTTAGTGTCATGTTTGCATCAGCTGTTTGTAGGAATGTATGTAGATCTCATGCTTAGGAATGCAATTATGTAAAATGACATCATAGTTTTAGGTAGACTAACTACAGCTTCCAGTTTTGTAGTGCTTGTGTAGCCTTGTTCCCAGGCCTTGTGCTTTTGTCGCTTGTAGTACGAAATTCTGTGTGAATTTCGTACTGCACCCCACGAACGCGCACAGCCTCGGAACGAGGCTAGTGGTTGTGTACAAGTAGAGCTAATAGACAGTACAATTGGCAAATGAACTGGTTCGAACCCTGGTTTCAAGGGTAGTAGTCCCTTACCTTGTGTAGGTACGCCATTACTAGTGAGTTTTGACTAGCAAGAATCCATAGTTTACAACAATGTGGGATGGGTTGGAAGTGTGGCATGCATTCCCTCCTCCACTACCATCAGGATAATTGAAACAGTGCCACTCTTTACCCTTTTTGGGAATTGTGCACACTTGCTGGTAGACAAAGCAGCTCAAATACTGCTTCGACGACTTGTGTGATCAAGTGTGCAGTGAGCAGTGTGTGACAGGAGCATCCTATTGTTATTCTATTCTTCCAGGCCAATTTGCTGGATTCGATGAATCAGAGCCGACTAGTCGTTCTGGTGGCAAAACATTTGTTGTGGGGCTAGTGAAACAAAAACATGACACGTAAGTCAAAACTGTGGGAGAAGTGACTCAACAATATCATACTTTGGGAGAAGTGACTTAGATACACTCAACAATATCATAGTCTGCCTCATGGTTTTTAGGGTTGTGATGATTGGAGATGGTGCCACAGACATGGAAGCCTCCCCACCTGCTGTAAGTTGTTTACTCAGTTGTGACTGTAGGAGTGACACCAGGTTTAGTTGGTATTGAGCTGCCGACTGTTGTTTACATTCTAGAGATATTGCTATGTATGGGTGGCTGGTTACAAAATGATTTTTTGTCTGGAATTGTCACCAGTCAGAGCATTTGGCTAGAGCCCACCAGTTGAGACTGAGTTGTGCAAGTTTTGGGCAATGAATTGGTCAATCACACAACTTGACACCTTATTCAACTCAAATAGCACCATTTCAGAGATTACAGAGGCTTGTAGCTGGACCCTCTTGTCCTTTTCTTCTATGAGGCATGTTTTGCATATGCATAATACCTAGTTACACTGGAGGTACATGTACATCTACACTTACTGTTGCCCCTCCCCCATCTACCATATAGCCGGTTATTTTGGTGGGCATTAAATTTGGCGAATTGGTCTAAAAATGTTATTGCCGAATTAAATTTGGCGAATGCATGTTCCACACGCAAGTATTACGCATGACATCATTGATTATTGATACGTCTTAAGTCTTCTTGCCGTTGATTCCAAGATATTGCAGCCAAGTATCCGAGAGAAATGTTTAGCTGCTCTGGTGTTGCAGCGGCATATTTTCCAATCTCTGCTCTCTGCTGGGGCGTGTAAGTGTTGTACTTGAGACCTACTCTTCTTGTAGTTGCTGGTTTCTCCGCGAGAGCCGTCTCCAAGTTTTCATTTGCAGATTCGACATCCTTTTTAGTTAGGAAAGAGTAAGCAGAGTTAGAGGATGGTGTTAGAGAGGCCTGTTTAAAGTATTTGTGCAAGGAATACATCTTCGAATCTTTGAGTTCGCTGATTACTCACACTTCTAATACCCACGTGACAAACCTCGTAAGCGCACGTGATTATATCAAGATCGTGTCGCGAGCAGGTAATGATCATTAAATAAAAAAATTGGCGGAATTAAATTTGGCGATTTAGTAAGAAATTCGCCAATTCGCCAAATTAAAATCCTCGCAAAAATTTCCAGCCATACGGTATTTTGTTTGTTTGTTTGTTTTTTTCCTCTCCCCCCCCAGGACACCTTCATTGGGTTTGGTGGGAATGTAGTGAGGGAGAAGGTCAAGGAGGGAGCCCCCTGGTTCGTCTACAGCTTCCAGGAACTCATCGATGAGCTCAGACCCCTCGAAGAAGACCAAACATGCAATGGGGCACAACGGTACACAAATGGATGGGACAAGTGTACAAATGGATTCACAGAGAAAGGATTTACAGACAAGAGCAGCAAACCAGTACAACTCAAACTTTCCATTGCAAATGGTTCCGATAGCGCCATTCGTGAAAACGATACACAGACTTTGGACTAGACAACCCCTAAATTGACAGTACGGCAACACAATCAATTGTGTTTTTATTTCTGGTTATGTTTTGTTTTTCAGTATCTGCACTATTTCAAAGATGGTACATTGTACATACTTTTATGAACAAGTAGTTGGTGAACAGTATGTGTGAGGGTCTGGGGATGAGACTAAGCCAATTCATGTCCAGGGAGCTCTATGTGAATTAGCATCATACCCAAGCCACTTACATGTAGCCTGGGTATGAGGCTAGGTGGGGATATCTGGCTATGACACTGAGTAGCACCATGCAGCACATGCATGTTATATATCTGAGAGTGGGTATGCACTCATTGAACAGATAACTTCATGCACACAGTCATCACGGAGTGTACATGAATCTGCATAAACTATGCTGCAGTACAAGTTCTAGTTCAGCAGGAATTCACCCCTAAAACCAGGGAACTGATCAATAAAGTCTGAAAACTCTTGTTTCATATTGGCATGTTTCTGTTGCCATTCAGTTTTCAAATCCGTCATAGCCTGCAGCTCTTCTTCCAAACACTGACATTTAACAAGCTGTTCATCAAGTCGGTGTTGTAGGTCATTCAGCTTGGCTTCATACTGAATGCTCACTTCACTCAGTCTCTCTTCAAACCGCCTTTCAAGTTCCTGCTGCTGTTTCTCCATCGCTCTTTGCTGCACCTCTTCCATATGCTGCCTCTGGTTTAGTAACGCCTGTTCCTTTTGTTTTTCTCCCAGCATTTCAGCAGCCTTTCTTTCCATGGCGACTCGCTCTGCAACTGCCATGGCCTCCTCCCTTGCAAGTGTCTGTTCCTCTTGTCTCGCTTCCAGCATTGCTTTGTTCTTTACTTTCTCTGCTTCTTCCCACGCCTTTTCAAGTGCCTTCTTCAGCTGTTCACTATGTTGTTCCTGTGTATGTGCTAATGTGTTTGCAAACTCATCTCTCAGCCTCTTCTCCAGAATACTATTCTGCCTTGCTATAGCCCTCAGCTGGTTTTCATGGGCCTTCTTGAAGAGCTCCTGTCTCTCTTGCTTCCACATTTCTTCACTGGCAGCAAGGGCCTGCTCCCGTCTTTCGCCCTCCTCCCTCCTCACAACTTCTTCCGTGCAGCGGATCGCCTTCTGTTTGGTGCTCTCTGCTGTAGCCACATACTGTTGCTGTAGTTCCTCTCCTATCTCTACAAACAGAAGAACTTAATTTAACTACAGATCTCCTGCCTATCATTCTTCTCAAATCTTTTTAGGACACTTACATGCTGGCCAAGTTTTAATATGCAAGATGACTTACTGAGTATATTCTCATGAGTGAGGATCTGATTACACTCAGTAGGCAGAAACATTCCAGACATACTCATCTTGTCCTCTTTACGAAGTTAGATACCTCCAGCCAGAGACTATATGAATCTATGATGTATATCATTGTAAAAGCACGTCTCTGTTGTTAAACAGTTGCCATGTCAACACAATTTGAGCCCCGCCCATATTAATAACTACAAATAACTAACAATTGGAGTAATTTATGTCCGGTTTATGTCTTGAATACGATAATCTGATTGGTCAACATTAAACGTACGATTTTTAAGGCGTCTGTCAACATGCTGGCGCCTACAAAATGAGGCGAGCAGCTGCACTTGCTCACAACGTGATGATCTGAGAGTATTTGACCTCTTCCTCATACACGTACTGTCTGCTTGTCGCCTGAATGTATACATTCTCTGAGGAGCAAGTTTGCCAGTATAACGATCGACATGCCTGTTTCCAAACCCAATGGATCTGACCAACGCACGAAGGCCAAAGAAGTTTGGAGACGCGCAACTGCTGTATGTTTCGACGTGGACAGTACTCTGATCCAAGAGGAAGGAATTGACAAGCTCGCAGACTATTGCGGCGCGGGAGAACAAGTGGCAGAATGGTATTTAAATTTCGTGTATGGAATAGCTAGTTCTTCTTGCTGGACAGCAAGTCCAACCAGTTTGGCAAGGTCATCTTGGGCCGCGCCGGGCCGGCGCTCATGCATGCTCAGGGCCAGGGGGCAACGCCTACGTGCATATGCGCGCATGCATGCGTATCACATGACACGTGTGACCTTTCTCGTCGCGTTCTGGTACATTGGTCTGGGCATTCGCGCTAGGCCCGCGAAAGTAGGCTATGAATAGCTTATCACATACATTCCTGCGGTGTCTACAGTTCAACGGCAACTACCAGTAGGTTGAGTGCCCAGATATACACTACAGCAGGATCCATAATCAGCTTGCTTTGCAAAATTTTATACTAGCATTTCCGCTTAGCTTTGTAGTTTGTGCTGAGGTTCACTTCCACTTAACAGGAGGGTAGGGTTTAAACCATTGACATCCTAATCAGGTGACAGTGGATACACAAGGCTTCAACTGCTGGCTTGAGCAACATCTATGTTGCATGGCATGTACTTCTTTCTTGCTGCTGTTAGTACAAAAATGGTACAGTTACAAACAGTGAATAGAGTTTACAGAGCATTCATTTGTTACCAGAACAATGCAGCTACCACTTCTCTCTTGTATAGGACAAAGAAGGCCATGGGAGGGTCTGTGCCTTTTCATGAAGCCCTGAGCACCCGGCTTGGTCTCATCCAGCCCTCTCTGCAACAAATTGCAGACTTTATCCGGCCACGGCTGTGCAATCCTGAAGTGGTTTTGACTCCAGGTGTCAGGTGAGTGAAGCTTATCCCAGGCCTTTTTCCTCCATCTGTTATCACTACAACTATGCTACAAGTGATCAAAAAATTGATTCAGTAGAAGGCCTTAGGAAAAAGGCCAATGCATGCATTTCATTTATGTCATTTCATTTCATTTTTGCACCACCTTTCCCCAGGACTTTGGTTGCAATGCTTCAATCACGGGGCACTGCTGTTTACCTCATTTCTGGAGGGTTTCGTCAGCTCATTGAGCCATTTGCCAAGTACTTGGGCATTCCCAAGGACCACATCTTTGCCAACAGAATTCTCTTCAATGAAGAGGGTATGTGCATTAACATCAAATAAACCTGTTGTGTAATTTTCATCTACAGTGTATTGATGTGCAAGCAGAGGTCAAGTTCTAGACTGTAGTTACACTACTCTAGAATGTAGGCTGAGTATAAAACTTCACCAATTGGAGCTTGTGGTCTATAACCTTTGACGATCTTATTAGGCCACTATTTGTTGAATGTCAGTTTCTCATCAGGGACTTTCCCTGAAGTTCATACAGGTGGGCGGCTATTATACCATTACGCCATTATTCGTCAACCGGGAAAGTTTGGTTTCCCCGATGAAGAAAACACGAAATGTAACACTGTGGGGGAAGGAAACAACTTCTAACTGCGTTTGCAGTATGCTGCGATTACCAGTACCAACAGTATTCAGAGCTCGAGATCGATAAACTAATAACGTGTGCATAATAATTGCGACAATGGGTACAGAAGCAGGCCCCTAGACTACGGGCCGCCATTTATTTGTATATATAGGTGGCGAATGATGCGGGATGGCGATGATAAACTGTTATTGAACAAATAGTGGCCTTATATTGGCAAAGTGCTTTCACTTCTTGGGAAAGGGAGTCTGGGGCAATATAGCCTTGTACCCAGGCCACGTGGGAGGAGGGAAAAGTGGCCTGGTATCCACTGTTTGCGCATACGCGAAAACCCCCATGATTTCATGGACCATTGTTTACGAACCATTAACTCTAGCTCCAAAGCACATCCGTCTCGAGCTTATCCCGCGAACATGGCAGGTAAAAGCGAGGACTTTGATAAAGCGCTCAAGTTCGCTCTTTGTTATATTGGAAAGGGAGATTTCACGTTGAAAGCAGAGCAGCTGGATGCGATCAAATGTATCTACGATGGTAAAGACGTATTCCTGTGGCTACCCACGGGATTTGGGAAGTCCATCTGCTACGAGACTCTGCCGTTTGTTTCCAACTACAAGCACAGTGACGGTGGAACCGGCGGTGGTTGTAGCATAGTCCTTGTTGTGTCACCCCTTGTGTCTCTGATAGTGGAAGCCATCGCCGCGTAAACACAGCTGCCACACTGCAAGCCGTATATCTAGTTTGGCTATTTCTCCACATAACAACCACGTGTAACTTGTCCATAATCGGACTCGTTCGCGGAAGATTTCCGGAATCGTTTGCGCATGCGCAAACAGTGGATACCAGGCCACTTTTCCCTCCTCCCACGTTGCCTGGGTACGAGGCTAGGGGCAATATAACCAGTTTTTTGGTCTCTTTCACCCCCACAAGGATGAGCAAGTGGCAATAGTTTTACTGTGTGTTCCATGTCATCAGGTCAGTATTCTGGTTTTGATGAAATGGAGCCCACATGCCGATCAGGAGGCAAAGAGAAAGTTGTACACCATCTCAAGCAGAAACATGATGTGTAAGTCATAACCTCCTAACAATTATAACAATGACCTTTACAAAAGGTCTACTCAAGCAGAGGTCAAGTTCTATATAGACTGTAGTTACACTACTCTAGAATGTAGGCTGAGTATAAAACTTCACCAATTGGAGGTTGTGGTCTATAACCTTTGATGATCTTATTAGGCCACTATTAAATTTTGTTGAATGTCAGTTTCTCATCAGGGACTTTCCCTGAAGTTCATGCAGGCAGGCGGCTATTACCGTAGATCTGGAAATTTTCGTTGTAAAAATATTTTCGTGGTTTGTGTATACCACAAAAATAAAAAACATGAAATATATTTTACAACGGATAATTATTAACTTACAGTCAACACATTTTTGTACACACGGTATCAAAGCACAGCTAGCTAGTTATTTCGCACGAGACGGCCTCTTCTTCGATACCCGCAGTTGACTTAGTCTCATGCCCAGACTACTTTTCGGCGGGCGCGAAAAATGCGGTCTGGGAACGAGACTGCAGTTGACTCATGGCAAACGCGTTACAACTTTCCGCTCATGTCCGATAAACCGTCCGTCTTTACTACCACAGTACGTGCCTACAGCGTTCTTTGGTTCTCAGCAAACTGTTCGTACTCCACGTTTTATCGGCGTGCGTAGTCTCATTCGAGATCACCAAACCTGGGAACGTAGGATTGTCAAAAAATTTTCGTGGGTATCCTAGACCACGGAAATATTTTTACATGAAAATTTTATAACACGAAACTTTCCAGATCTATGGTATACAATTATGCCATTATTTGTCAACCGGAAAAGTTTGGTTTCCCCGATGAAGAAAACACGAAATGTAACACTGTGGGGGAAGCACTTTGATGTTTTAGGGAAGGAAACAACTTCTAGCTGTGTTTGCAGTACGCAGTACTCAAGCAGAGGTCATGCATGGTACGACGTCACATGCAAGATAGTAACTGCCTATTTGTATAGTGTGACTTAGGTCTAGTACATTTCATCACATGACATCAAACTAAGTCAAGAGCTCTTGGAAGTATGCTCCTTTGCTGACACCTACTCACTAGCACTCATCTTGTCCCTGTCCCTGTCCTTATGCCCCTGTCCCTGTCCCTATGTCCCTGTCCCTGTTTCTGTCACTATCGCCTTGCTGATGTATGTACCAGGCTCCACCAAAATTAATACTAAACTTTACACACTCCTCCTGCCAGAAGTACATTAGTCCAAAGTACAGTGGAACCCCTCTATAGCAGACACCATTGAGAATCAACAGTTTGTCCCTTATAGCAAGGTGTCCCTAACTCCAGGGCTTCTGGTATATTTCCATACTGCGTAATCTGGCTGTTGAGCACAATGTGGCTATGTTTTCAGAGCTTTCCCTTGCTGTACACTGGTGGAGAAGGCCAAGCAGAGGCTATATAGTATTACGAATTACAGCGCTAGTCTGATGTCAAGTTGTTAACTCCAGCATCGATGGTGGACAATCATGCTGAAAAGGTTGACAAGTGTCCACTATATCAAGGTCATTAAGTACTGTTTGTGTACAATTGGGACTGCGAAAACTGTCCATTATATGGAGTAGCGGGGTGTCCGCTGTTCAGGGGTTGCTTTAGTATTGAAGTGAATGGAAGGACAGTCGGGACTTTTGGAATTGTCGGTTATATCATGAGTGTCAGCTGTTGAGGGGTATCCATTAAGTGGGGTTCCACTGTAACACGACTAACTACAATATTATTTTTCCAGGGTGGTGATGATTGGAGATGGTGCCACTGACATGGAAGCTTCCCCACCTGCTGTAAGTTCAACTAATCACTGTACATAGTTAATATAGATGGATCCTGACAAAGCATGTCATTCACTGAAACAACTGAACAACAGTGAACGTGTGTGCATACCTTACCTTATGAATCCCTCAACTTCTACACACACACATTTAGGACACCTTCATTGGGTTTGGTGGGAATGTGGTGAGGGAGAAGGTCAAGGAGGGAGCCCTCTGGTTTGTCTACAGCTTCCAGGAACTGATCGATGAGCTCAGACCCCTTGAAACACATAATGGAACACACAGTGAACAGTTTGAAGGATATAAAAAAGGAAAGATCTGGCATTCCAAATCCAACAGGATGAAAATCGACACTAATGGTACTGCTAATAGTAGTAGCCTACTAAATGGCAAGGAACTTGAGACTGGAATCCAGTCTGAGGACTTGGTGGAATGACCTATCATCCATCACATGAACTGGTGTGCATTATTTGTAGGAGTTCTTATTTAGTATGCTGTATAATCTCATTTATGTCACTTCTTGTCATTACTGCTTTCATGCTCATATTTTTGAGCAAACATCAGCCCTTGGAGAGGCTTTCTGTAACCTGGATTGAGAACTAGCTAGCTCTCATCCATTCATTTTTAGTTTTTTTTTTTTTTTTTTAGTAGCCTGTATGAACTGTATTGGAGTCTACTATTGTGTACTGAATGGAACTATATGTTATTCTCAGAAATTGTGACTCCAGTGCATGTTTGTCTTGGAACTGCAAATGACAAATGCTGGAGTGAGAAGATCTGTAAGCAACAAGGGTCATTTTTAGCTTGGAAATGGCCAGGTTTTTGTTTATTTAGAAATCCTTACTCTGATTTTTGGTTTCAGTCAATCATTTTTTTATTAGCCCAAAGGCATGTCAATACATCGCTAGTTTTAGCAATTGAACAAGCAAATCTAAACCACATTCCAAGATGCTCCCAGTGACCTGGCTCCAAGCACCGGAATCATTGGATGCTGGCGCGATTTTCGAATTTGGACGCAGTTTTTACGGAAATACGTATACTTCCGTGTTATCAGGTTTGACTTTAACCCCTGGGCCACAGCAGATCTTTTGTAAGGAACGGGCCTGGGAACGAGGCGTACAGCAAACAAGTAGGGGTATAATATGAGAAAAGTCCTGTGTGGCTCATGATTGTATTACTTTAGCCAATGAAACATTTATTTTGATGATGGTAACTGCATGTGTGACTAGGATGACTCATGATTGTAGCTAAGTTTCTTGATTACTCTAGCCAATGCGGAAAAATTATTTTTATGATGGATGATGCAACTGCATAGTTACTGAAAATTTGTAAAATAACAGTTTCAGTGGCTGGTGTAATCAAGAAAGTAAGTATAATAGGATGTAGTTTTCGTGAAAATGTTCATAAAAAGTTGCACTGTTCATGCTTGGACGTTCTGACTGGAGATCAATGGGATCACACAGAGCTGCATTCCCAGGCATGTTTGCAAAAGATCTAGCCCCCTGATAGACATAATAGAGGTTCTTAACAGGGCAAAGCTCAAGTGGCAACCTATCCACCCCATCATTTTCGTGTATGGCTGTCTCTCTTCTCACTCAACATTGCAGCAAGTCTCTTACAGAAGATGTGGTGGCTCTTCCCATACCCCAGTTGATAGGGCTGGTGGTGCAAAAAGGGAATGTTACTTTTTTGTTTCTCTCGTCATATGGAAATATCTTCTCTTGTTCATGCAAGATATAGATACATTACACACACACAAGGAAAATGCAAGCTACTGTGACTCTGACAGAAAGGAAGGGTACCTCTGCGCCTGCACACTTTGACCAGTAGCAGATAGCACCCTTGTAGGGTGAACAACTGTTGCATGCTCCCTGCTGGATCTCTAACACAGCAGTACTGTCCTTCAGTGCCTGTTTATTAATCACTCCTCCCCGTCTCAATCAACAGTTTTCCACTCATGACCAATGTAGTCTTGGCAACTGCAAATTCATTACAGAACACTACTGCAAGACTTACCATAAGTTGCATATTATGCTGGTAAATTCTGCAGTTTTGTTTATACTCAGAGCACTGTAGTAGAAGGTCCATCGCTGGCATCAAACTTAAATGATACTACTGTTAGTAGATACAAGTACAAATGCTTTTCACATTCAATTCTTACTAGACATCTCACCACATTGAAGCGAGAACTACAGTTCAATGTTACCTCGTTCTATTTTCAAGTTTCCTGAGATAGGCTGATACACAGTAAGCTATAGCTCTGTCCAGGTGTGTAGCACCAATTCAGAAGAGAATAAGGTAAGCAAGCTACTAAGGGCTGGATTCATTTTAAAAGTCAGGTACAATGGCCTGTATTCAATGTTGGAAAATATCACTTGTGACCATTTGTGAGCTGACCATTGAGCTGCATGTTGGGGTAAGTGGGATCTATAATATCCTCAGCTCAGTTTTATCTTATCAGTTTTACATAATTGCCTACGCTTTAGATAAAATTAGCAACATTTTAAGATTCATATCAGTCTGCATGCAACTATGGCAGTGTGACACATCTTTTCCAAACCATTCATTAGTATTGTGTCCATGAGATTGTGAATCAACAAAGTAAAGCCTCATGCACTTATACATACACGTAGGTATGTACCATAACAAAATTCTGTGAAGGCAAAGTAATCTGCCGAGTATTAACGTTGACAGTTTGCTGTCATGAAACCCCAAGATGGATCAATCTTAACATCAAGATTGCTGTTTGGGGATCACCTGTTGATAGCGATAAATAGACTATGTTCCAGTTATCCATTGTTACAGTAACATTGATCGCTTGAAAATATTATTGTGGCGTTAAGTTTTTCTAGAAAATTTATCGTCAAGCATAACTTTTTTTAGCCTTGTTCCCAGGCCTCCCCTGTTTTTTTTTGTTCTTTGGTTTGCGTTCAGAATAATACACCGAAAATGTGGAAGTACTTACTAGATGCTTTGCAATTCCATGAGCGATCAAAATTCCTGGCCGCAATGATATTTCCCCGTTGATAAAATTCCGAGAAAATTTTATCGCAGTGATAATATCTTCGAGCAATCAAATTCATTGTAAAAATACCTTGAAAAAGGTTATCTTTCAAGCAACGCAAACTGAACTTCTATTTCCACAAATGGGAAGACTACTGAACATTAGCATGAACCACTTCTGTTTGTTATACTGTACAGACTACAGGAGGGCTGAAAGAGTCTCTAAAAGAAAATTGTAAATAACCAGTACAAAAATTACCAGAGCCTATACATGTATGTTCAGCTGAATCGTCAGCTCACCAATGCTCATGAGTGATGGTATAATTTTCTTTGCACTGATCACACCATTGTACCAGTGAATGCAGCTCTCAGTAGCTTGTTCACTACCTTACTCTTCTGTTCTTTTTCACAGCTCTTCTCTTCTGAATAGCTGTTGCACACCAGACCTGGACAGAGCTACAGATTGCTCTGCATCAGTCTTGCTCATCAAACTTGAAACTAATGCAAGATGGAACTCACTGTGAGCATCAAACTCTACTTCTTGCTTCAATGCTGTCAAGATGTCGTAACAATCAAACTTTTGTACATGTATATGATCCCTTTATTATATTGTTCAAGACCACCAACAGTAGTACTAGTGAAAGTTTGACGCCAGTTATAGAGTACTTGTACCCTTCCTACAGTGCTTTGCGTACAGCAACACTGCACAATTTACCAGCATAATTATTATGAGAATTTGCAACTTACACTTAGGCCATACCAAATTGATTTTATGTTTCACGGATTGCTTAGGTCAGAAACATGACCCGGTAGGCAGGCAAAAAAATAAAAATAAAAATGACCGAACTTCTCATGAATTTAATTAGATACCACTCAGTCACACAAAACTGCTCGCCATCCTCCATTCTTGCCACGTGGTGAGTACTTAGCCTTGTTCCCAGGCCTTCGCACGTTCGTCGCTTGCTGCACGATAATTTGTAGTGCTATCGACGAATGTGCGAAGGCCTGGGAACGAGGCTAGAGAGTACTGGATTACGTGTGCATATTAATTGCATTTTTACATTTTTTTTTCAATTTTCAAAAAAAAGACCCGGCCGGATCCGTGAAACATAAGATCAATTTGGTATGGCCTTACAGTAGAGATCATCAACATGAGAATTCTAGTACAGTTGTCAGGACTACAATGCTGGGAATGACTGGAAAACACGTTGATCGCTGAGATGAGAAGGAGGGGTGATCCGGCATTATTAAAACAGGCATTGGAGGACAGCACTGCTATGTTGGAGATCCAGTAGCGAGTAAATTTTTATGCCCAGTTGCTCACCTATCCACGAGGAGCGGTCTGCTACCATTCAAAGCGTGTGGAGGTAGCTACCACAGTAGAGCTTTCCATGTTTCCATGTGTGTGTGCAGCATATCAATCAAGCAGTAGGCAAGCGTACAGTAGGGGTTAAAGTCAATGTTAGTAACACGGAAATATACGTATTTCCGTAAAAACAGCGTCCAAATTCGAAAATCGCGATGCTGGCATTAATTTTGCAATTCTGAATCCAAAACTGAAGGTTGCACCATAGATAATATATACCCGTAGGTGGATATGAAACACGTCCGCATACTAAAATTTTTACGGAAACACTCCTTGCCTACGGTATGTATTATTCCGAGCGAAGCGAGGCTATACCCGGGTTCAATCGAGATTTTTCGTCGTCGTCGTCGTCGTCGTCGTCGTCGTCGTCGTCGTCGTCGTCGTCGTCGTCGTCGTCGTCAACCGGAAGTTGGCCTAAAAACTTCGATATCTCAACAATGGTCTACGGGATCACTATCAGACTGGCTGGCATGAAAGCTCTATCTGTTACTAAACAACTGTGAGCAAACTGTGTCGATAGCCCAAGGGAAACAGATGCAGCAGTGAGATATCTGCAAAACACGGATTTCTCCAGAACGGTAGGTAGGCACAACAGCTACCAAACTTACTGGTATGACAGTTCCACCTGTGAGCAACCCACGGCAGACAAATAGCGACTGTAGCACAAGACAAACACGCTATTTGTTCTACCAACTCAAGCTTACAACAGGAGCCAGGGTAAGACTAGTCTGGCTCCCAGGATACATGGATTGGGAACGTAGAAAGTATACTTGCGAAATACGAGGGCAAACGCGGACGTTCGCGGAGCGAGGTCATTTGCAAAATGTGTATCCCTAGTCTATGGTTGCACCAATCCAAGTAGCATACTAGTAAGATGATATCATCATCGTGGGGCGAGCCTGAGCGAGCAATACATTGCTGATTTCATGGCACACAAACCATGCATAACAGCAGGGTTTGTCATGTCTGCTGTTCCATGAGCGCACGTGGTAAGCATGTAGCCAAGCACTTAGTTGTCACCAGATATAGATGATCATACATGTTGCCAAATTGCAGTCAGGTCAAGGAAGCTACTACAGCTACACACAAACTTGGACTAAACTTCACACCGAAGTCATGAACTGAATCTCTGGAGCTAAGGTGGCAGAGAACCCTGTGTTTTCAAGGTCAACAAACCTGGAATCCAAGCTCATAGAATTCTTTGTCTTTGTAAACTTTTAGCGCACAGTCCGTTTTGGGAGTCTTCATCCGTTCACTGTCCGTAAAATTGGGGATTTCCCCCATTTCCTGTCGGCAGTGACATCCAATAATCAGTTTATTGGGGCGAGCCTGAGCGAGCCCCACACTAGCGTGACTGCATTGCGCACGCGTGTGTGTATCTATGCTTGTACGGACCGACCACTTACCGGAAATTTTAAATGAGCGCGTTTAAATTGTAATATTACAAAGATCGAGCCGATGAGCTACGAACAGTGCTTTATTATCTATGATGAGATCGACAGTGAAGGACTACTGCCGTAACGCAGCGTCGGCGTGAAAGAAACTCGGAGCGAAGAGTACTCAAGTTAACGCACGCATGGCATTGCGTTTTTGGCCGCCTCATTCCCTCAGCCTCCTGCTCATATGTAGTTTGCATTAGTGCAACTATTGTTCCGGGGTACAGATTGCCTGGAAATTGCGCGAATTTCCATTGCCGGCATTATACAGCGATGGTGGTTGCGGACCAATTTGCAGGCTCGCACCGCTTTCTGCGTTGATTGCACAAACGGAGGGTTTGGGTTTTTGGCCTCCTCATTCCCTCAGCTTCCTGCTAATATGTAGTTTGCATTAGTGCAACTATTGTTCCGGGGTAGAGATTGCCGGGAAATTGCGCGAATTTCCATTGCCGGCATTATACGGCGATGGTGTTTGCGGACCAATTTGCAGGCTCGCACCGCTTTGTGCGTTGATTGCACAGACGGAGGGTTTGCGATTTTGGGCTCCTCATTCCCTCAGCTTCCTGCTTATATGTAGTTTGCATTAGTGCAACCATAGTTTCGGGGTAGAGATTGCCGGGAAATTGCGCGAATTTCCATTGCCGGCATTATACGGCGATGGTGTTTGCGGACCAATTTGCAGGCTCGCACCGCTTTGTGCGTTGATTGCACAGACGGAGGGTTTGCGATTTTGGGCTTCTCATTCCCTCAGCTTCCTGCTTATATGTAGTTTGCATTAGTGCAACCATAGTTTCGGGGTAGAGATTGCCGGGAAATTGCGCGAATTTCCATTGCCGGCATTATACGGCGATGGTGGTTGCGGACCAATTTGTAGGCTCGCACCGCTTTGTGCGTTGATTGCACAAACGGAGGGTTTTCGTGTTTGGCCTCCTCATTCCCTCAGCTTCCTGCTGATATGTAGTTTGCATTAGTGCAACTATTGTTCCGGGGTAGAGATTGCCGGGAATTTGACCTAATTACCGTTTGCGGCATTATACGGCGATTGTGGCTGCGGACAAATTTGCAGACTCGCAACGCTTTTTGCGTTGATTGCACAAACGGAGGGTTTTCGTTTTTGGCCTCCTCATTCCCTCAGCTTCCTGCTAATATGTAGTCTACATTAGTTCAACTATTGTTCCGGGGTAGAGAATGCCGGGAATTTGCGCGAATTTCCATATGCGGCTTTATATGGCGAGGGTGGCTGCGTACCAATTTGCAGGCTCGCATCGCTTTGTGCGTTGATTGCACAAACGGAGGGTTTGCGTTTTTGGCCTCCTCATTCCCTCAGCTTCCTGCTAATGTGTAGTTTACATTAGTTCAACTATTGTTCCAGGGTAGAGATTGCCGGGAATTTGCGCGAATTTCCATTGGCGGAATTATACGGCGATGGTGGCTGCGGACCAATTTGCAGGCTCGCACCGCTTTGTGCGTTGATTACACAAACGGAGGGTTTTCGTTTTTGGCCTCCTCATTCCCTCAGCTTCCTACTGATATGTAGTTTGCATTAGTGCACCTATTGTTAAGGGGTAGAGTTTGCAGGGAAATTGCACGAATTTCCATTGGCGGCATTATACGGCGTTGGTGGCTGCGGACCAGTTTGCAGGCTCGTACCGCTTTGTGCGTTCATTGCACAAAAGGAGGGTTTTCGTTTTTGGCCTCCTCATTCCCTCAGCTTCCTGCTCATATCTAGTTTGCATTAGTGCAACAATTGTTCCGGGGTAGAGATTGCCGGGAAATTGCGCGAATTTCTATTGGCGGCATTATACGTCGTTGGTGGCTGCTGACCAATTTGCAGGCTCATACCGCTTTGTGCGTTGATTACACAAACAGAGGGTTTGGGTTTTTGGCCTCCTCATTCCCTCAGCTTCCTGCTCATATGTAGTTTGCAGTAGTGCAACTATTGTTCAGGGGTAGAGATTGCCGGGAATTTGCGCGAATTTCCATTAGCGGCATTATACGGCGATGGTGGCTGCGGACCAATTTGCAGGCTCGCACCGCTTTGTGCGTTGATTGCACAAACGGAGGGTTTGCGTTTTTGGCCTCCTCATTCCCTCAGCCTCCTGCTAATATGTAGTTTGCATTAGTGAAACTATTGTTCCGCGGTAGAGATTGCCGGGAAATTGCGCGAATTTCCATTGGCGGCATTATACGGCGATGGTGGCTGCGGACCAATTTACAGGCTCGCACCGCTTTGTGCGTAGATTGCACAAACGGAGGGTTTGCGTATTTGGCGTCCTCATTCCCTCAGCTTCCTGCTGATATGTAGTTTGCATTAGTGCAACTATTGTTCCGGGATAGAGATTGCCGGGAATTTGCCCGAATTACCATTGGCGGCATTATACGACGATTGTGGCTGCGGACCAATTTACAGACTCGCAACGCTATTTGCGTTGATTGCACAAACGGAGGGTTTTCGTTTTTGGCCTCCTCATTCCCTCAGCTTCCTTCTCATATGTAGTTTGCATTAGTGCAACTATTGTTCCGGGGTAGAGATTGCCGGGAAATTGCCCGAATTTCCATTGGCTGCATTATACAGCGATGGTGGTTGGGGACAAATTTGCAGGCACGCACAGCTTTGTGTGTTAATTGCACAAACTGAGGGTTTTCGTTTTTGGCCTCCTCATTCCCTCAGCTTCCTGCTCATCTGTAGTTTGCATTAGTGCAACTATTGTTCCGGGGTAGAGATTGCCGGGAAATTGCGCGAATTTCCATTGCCGGCATTATACGGCGATGGTGGTTGCGGACCAATTTGCAGGCTCGCACCGCTTTGTGCGTTGATTACACAAACGGAGGGTTTTCGTTTTTGGCCTCCTCACTCCCTCGGCGTCCTGCTCATATGTAGTTTGCATTAGTGCAACTATTGTTCCGGGGTAGAGATAGCCGGGAAATTGCGCGAATTTCTATTGGCGGTATTATATGGCGATGGTGGCTGCTGACCAATTTGCAGGCTCGCACCGTTTTGTGCGTTGATTGCACAAACTGAGTGTTTGCGTTTTTGGCCGCCTCATTCCCTCAGCTTCCTGCTCATCTGTAGTTTGCATTAGTGCAACTATTGTTCCGGGGTAGAGATTGCCGGGAAATTGCGCGAATTTCCATTGCCGGCATTATACGGCGATGGTGGTTGCGGACCAATTTGTAGGCTCGCACCGCTTTGTGCGTTGATTGCACAAAAGGAGGGTTTTCGTTTTTGGCCTCCTCACTCCCTCGGCGTCCTGCTCATATGTAGTTTGCATTAGTGCAACTATTGTTCCGGGGTAGAGATTGCCGTGAAATTGCCCGAATTACAATTGGCGGCATTATACGGCGATGGTGGCTGCTGACCAATTTGCAGGCTCGCACCGCTTTGTGAGTTCATTGCACAAAAGGAGGGTTTTCGTTTTTGGACTCCTCATTCCCTCAGCTTTCTGCTAATATGTAGTTTGCATTAGTACAGCTATTGTTCCGGTGTAGAGATTGCCGTGAAATTGCCCGAATTACAATTGGCGGCATTATACGGCGATGGTGGCTGCTGACCAATTTGCAGGCTCGCACCGCTTTGTGAGTTCATTGCACAAAAGGAAGGTTTTCGTTTTTGGCCTCCTTATTCCCTCAGCTTCCTGCTAATATGTAGTTTGCATTAGTGCAACTATTGTTCCGTGGTAGAGATTGCCAGGAATTTTCGCGAATTTCCAATGGCGGCATTATACGGCGATGGTGGCTGCTGACCAATTTGCAGGCTCGCACCGTTTTGTGCGTTGATTGCACAAACGGAGGGTTTGCGTTTTTCGCCTCCTCATTCCCTCAGCTTCCTGCTCATATGTAGTTTGCACTATTGTTCCGGGGTAGAGATTGCCGGGAATTGCCCGAATTCCCATTATGCAGCGATGGTGGCTGCGTACCAATTTGCAGGCTCGCACCGCTTTGAGCGTTGATTGCACAAACGGAGGGTTTTCGTTTTTGGCCTTCTCATTCCCTCAGCGTCCTGCTAATGTGAAGTTTGCATTAGTGCAGCTATTGTTCCGGGGAAGAGATTGCCATGAAATTGCCCGAATTTCCATTGGCGGCATTATAAGGCGATGGTGGTTGCTGACCAATTTGCAGGCTCGCACCGCTTTGTGCGTTGATTGCACAAACGGAGGGTTTGCGATTTTGGCCTCCTCATTCCCTCAGCTTTCTGCTAATATGTAGTTTGCATTAGTACAGCTATTGTTCCGGTGTAGAGATTGCCGTGAAATTGCCCGAATTACAATTGGCGGCATTATACGGCGATGGTGGCTGCTGACCAATTTGCAGGCTCGCACCGCTTTGTGAGTTCATTGCACAAAAGGAGGGTTTTCGTTTTTGGCCTCCTTATTCCCTCAGCTTCCTGCTAATATGTAGTTTGCATTAGTGCAACTATTGTTCCGTGGTAGAGATTGCCAGGAATTTTCGCGAATTTCCAATGGCGGCATTATACGGCGATGGTGGCTGCTGACCAATTTGCAGGCTCGCACCGTTTTGTGCGTTGATTGCACAAACGGAGGGTTTGCGTTTTTCGCCTCCTCATTCCCTCAGCTTCCTGCTCATATGTAGTTTGCACTATTGTTCCGGGGTAGAGATTGCCGGGAATTGCCCGAATTCCCATTATGCAGCGATGGTGGCTGCGTACCAATTTGCAGGCTCGCACCGCTTTGAGCGTTGATTGCACAAACGGAGGGTTTTCGTTTTTGGCCTTCTCATTCCCTCAGCGTCCTGCTAATGTGAAGTTTGCATTAGTGCAGCTATTGTTCCGGGGAAGAGATTGCCATGAAATTGCCCGAATTTCCATTGGCGGCATTATAAGGCGATGGTGGTTGCTGACCAATTTGCAGGCTCGCACCGCTTTGTGCGTTGATTGCACAAACGGAGGGTTTGCGATTTTGGCCTCCTCATTCCCTCAGCTTCCTGCTAATATGTAGTTTGCATTAGTGCAACTATTGTTCCGGGGTAGAGATTGCCGGGAAATTGCGCGAATTTCCATTGGCGGCATTATATGGCGATGGTGGCTGCTGACCAATTTGCAGGCTCGCACCGCTTTGTGCGTTGATTGCACAAACGGAGGGTTTTCGTTTTTGGCCTCCTCATTCCCTCAGCTTCCTTCTAATATGTAGTTTGAATTAGTGCAACTATTGTTCCGGGGAAGAGATTGCCGGGAATTTGCCCGAATTGCCATAATACGGCGATGGTGGCTGCTGACCAATTTGCAGGCTCGCACCGCTTTGTGCGTTGATTGCACAAACGGAGGGTTTTCGTTTTGGGCCTCCTCATTCCCTTAGCTTCCTTCTAATATGTAGTTTGCATTAGTGCAACTATTGTTCCGGGGTAGAGATTGCCGGGAAATTGCCCGAATTGCCATTATACAGCGATGGTGGCTGCGTACCAATTTGCAGGCTCGCACCGCTTTGTGCGTTGATTGCACAAACGGAGGGTTTTCGTTTTTGGCCTTCTCATTCCCTCAGCTTCATGCTAATATGTAGTTTGCATTAGTGCAACTATTGTTCCGGCGTAGAGATTGCTGGGAATTTGCGCCAATTTCCATTGGCGTCATTATACGGCGATGGTGGCTGCTGACCAATTTGCAGGCTCGCACCGATTTGTGCGTTGATTGCACAAACGGAGGGTTTTCGTTTTTGGCCTCCTCATTCCCTCAGCTTTCTGCTAATATGTAGTTTGCACTATTGTTCCGGGGTAGAGATTGCCGGGAAATTGCTCGAATTTCCATTATACGGCGATGGTGGCTGCGTACCAATTTACAGGCTCGCACCGCTTTGTGCGTTGATTGCACAAACGGAAGATTTGCGTTTTTGGCCTCCTCATTCCCTCAGCGTCCTGCTAATATGTAGTTTGCATTAGTACAGCTATTGTTCCGAGGTAGAGATTGCCGTGAATTTGCCCGAATTTCCATTGGCGGCATTATATGGCGATGGTGGCTGCTGACCAATTTGTAGGCTCGCACCGCTTTGTGCGTTGATTGCACAAAAGGAGGGTTTTCGTTTTTGGCCTCCTCATTCCCTCAGCGTCCTGCTAATGTGTAGTTTGCATTAGTGCAGCTATTGTTCCGGGGTAGAGATTGCCGTGAATTTACCCGAATTTCCATTGGCGGCATTATACGGCGATGGTGGCTGCTGACCAATTTGCAGGCTCGCACCGCTTTGTGCGTTGATTGCACAAACGGAGGGTTTGCGTTTTTGGCCACCTCATTCCCTCAGCTTCCTGCTCATATGTAGTTTGCACTATTGTTCCGGGGTAGAGATTGCCGGGAAATTGCTCGAATTTCCATTATACGGCGATGGTGGCTGCGTACCAATTTACAGGCTCGCACCGCTTTGTGCGTTGATTGCACAAGCGGAAGATTTGCGTTTTTGGCCTCCTCATTCCCTCAGCGTCCTGCTAATATGTAGTTTGCATTAGTACAGCTATTGTTCCGAGGTAGAGATTGCCGTGAATTTGCCCGAATTTCCATTGGCGGCATTATATGGCGATGGTGGCTGCTGACCAATTTGTAGGCTCGCACCGCTTTGTGCGTTGATTGCACAAAAGGAGGGTTTTCGTTTTTGGCCTCCTCATTCCCTCAGCTTCCTGCTAATATGTAGTTTGCATTAGTGCAACTATTGTTACGGCGTAGAGATTGCTGGGAAATTGCGCCAATTTCCATTGGCGGCATTATACGGCGATGGTGGCTGCTGACCAATTTGCTGGCTCGCACCGATTTGTGCGTTGATTGCACAAACGGAGGGTTTGCGTTTTTGGCCTCCTCATTCCCTCAGCGTCCTGCTAATATGTAGTTTGCATTAGTGCAAGTATTTTTCCTGGGTAGAGATTGCCGTGAAATTGGCCGAATTTCCATTGGCGGAATTATACGGCGATGGTGTCTGCTGACCAATTTGCAGTCTCGCACCGCTTTGTGCGTTGATTGCACAAACGGAGGGTTTGCGTTTTTGGCCTCCTCATTCCCTCAGCTTCCTGCTAATATGTAGTTTCCATTAGTGCAACTATTGTTCCGGGGTAGAGATTGCCGGGAATTTTCGCGAATTTCCATTGGCGGCATTATACGGCGATGGTGGCTGCTGACCAATTTGCAGGCTCGCACCGCTTTATGCGTTGATTGCACAAACGGAGGGTTTGCGTTTTTGGCCTCCTCATTCCCTCAGCTTCCTGCTAATATGTAGTTTGCATTAGTGCAACTATTGTTCCTGGGTAGAGATTGCCGTGAATTTGCCCGAATTTCCATTGGCGGCATTATACGGCAATGGTGGCTGCTGACCAATTTGCAGGCTCGCACCGTTTTGTGCGTTGATTGCACAAACGGAGGGTTTGCGTTTTTGGCCTCCTCATTCCCTCAGCTTCCTGCTAATATGTAGTTTGCATTAGTGCAACTATTGTTCCGGGGTAGAAATTGCTGGGAAATTGCCCGAATTTCCATTGGCGGCATTATACGGCGATTGTGGCTGCTCACCAATTTGCAGGCTCGCACCGCTTTATGCGTTGATTGCACAAACGGAGGGTTTGCGTTTCTGGCCTCCTGATTCTCTCAGCGTCCTGCTAATATGTAGTTTGCATTAGTGCAACTATTGTTCCGGGGTAGAGATTGCCGGGAAATTGCCCGAATTTCCATTGGCGGCATTATACGGCGATGGTGGCTGATGACCAATTTGCAGTCTCGCACCGCTTTGTGCGTTGATTGCACAAACGGAGGGTTTGCGTTTTTGGCCTCCTCATTCCCTCAGCGTCCTGCTAATATGTAGTTTGCATTAGTGCAACTATTGGTCCGGGGTAGAGATTGCCGTGAAATTGCCCGAATTTCCATGGGCGGCATTATACGGCGATGGTGGCTGCTGACCAATTTGCAGGCTCGCACCGTTTTGTGCGTTGATTGCACAAACGGAGGGTTTGCGTTTTTGGCCTCCTCATTCCCTCAGCTTCCTTCTAATATGTAGTTTGCGTTAGTGCAACTATTGTTCAGGGGTAGAGATTGCCGTGAAATTGCCCGAATTTCCATTGGCGGCATTATAAGGCGATGGTGGTTGCTGACCAATTTGCAGGCTCGCACCGCTTTGTGCGTTGATTGCACAAACGGAGGGTTTGCGATTTTGGCCTCCTCATTCCCTCAGCTTCCTGCTAATATGTAGTTTGCATTAGTGCAACTATTGTTCCGGGGTAGAGATTGCCGGGAAATTGCGCGAATTTCCATTGGCGGCATTATATGGCGATGGTGGCTGCTGACCAATTTGCAGGCTCGCACCGCTTTGTGCGTTGATTGCATAAACGGAGGGTTTTCGTTTTTGGCCTCCTCATTCTCTCAGCTTCCTTCTAATATGTAGTTTGAATTAGTGCAACTATTGTTCCGGGGAAGAAATTGCCGGGAATTTGCCCGAATTGCCATAATACGGCGATGGTGGCTGCTGACCAATTTGCAGGCTCGCACCGCTTTGTGCGTTGATTGCACAAACGGAGGGTTTTCGTTTTGGGCCTCCTCATTCCCTTAGCTTCCTTCTAATATGTAGTTTGCATTAGGGCAACTATTGTTCCGGGGTAGAGATTGCCGGGAAATTGCCCGAATTGCCATTATACGGCGATGCTGGCTGCGTACCAATTTGCAGGCTCGCACCGCTTTGTGCGTTGATTGCACAAACGGAGGGTTTTCGTTTTTGGCCTTCTCATTCCCTCAGCTTCATGCTAATATGTAGTTTGCATTAGTGCAACTATTGTTCCGGCGTAGAGATTGCTGGGAATTTGCGCCAATTTCCATTGGCGTCATTATACGGCGATGGTGGCTGCTGACCAATTTGCAGGCTCGCACCGATTTGTGCGTTGATTGCACAAACGGAGGGTTTTCGTTTTTGGCCTCCTCATTCCCTCAGCGTCCTGCTAATGTGTAGTTTGCATTAGTGCAGCTATTGTTCGGGGTAGAGATTGCCGTAAATTTACCCGAATTTCCATTGGCGGCATTATACGGCGATGGTGGCTGCTGACCAATTTGCAGGCTCGCACCGCTTTGTGCGTTGATTGCACAAACGGAGGGTTTGCGTTTTTGGCCACCTCATTCCCTCAGCTTCCTGCTCATATGTAGTTTGCACTATTGTTCCGGGGTAGAGATTGCCGGGAAATTGCTCGAATTTCCATTATACGGCGATGGTGGCTGCGTACCAATTTGCAGGCTCGCACCGCTTTGTGCGTTGATTGCACAAACGGAAGATTTGCGTTTTTGGCCTCCTCATTCCCTCAGCGTCCTGCTAATATGTAGTTTGCATTAGTACAGCTATTGTTCCGAGGTAGAGATTGCCGTGAATTTGCCCGAATTTCCATTGGCGGCATTATATGGCGATGGTGGCTGCTGACCAATTTGTAGGCTCGCACCGCTTTGTGCGTTGATTGCACAAAAGGAGGGTTTTCGTTTTTGGCCTCCTCATTCCCTCAGCTTCCTGCTAATATGTAGTTTGCATTAGTGCAACTATTGTTACGGCGTAGAGATTGCTGGGAAATTGCGCCAATTTCCATTGGCGGCATTATACGGCGATGGTGGCTGCTGACCAATTTGCTGGCTCGCACCGATTTGTGCGTTGATTGCACAAACGGAGGGTTTGCGTTTTTGGCCTCCTCATTCCCTCAGCGTCCTGCTAATATGTAGTTTGCATTAGTGCAAGTATTTTTCCTGGGTAGAGATTGCCGTGAAATTGGCCGAATTTCCATTGGCGGAATTATACGGCGATGGTGGCTGCTGACCAATTTGCAGTCTCGCACCGCTTTGTGCGTTGATTGCACAAACGGAGGGTTTGCGTTTTTGGCCTCCTCATTCCCTCAGCTTCCTGCTAATATGTAGTTTCCATTAGTGCAACTATTGTTCCGGGGTAGAGATTGCCGGGAATTTTCGCGAATTTCCATTGGCGGCATTATACGGCGATGGTTGCTGCTGACCAATTTGCAGGCTCGCACCGCTTTATGCGTTGATTGCACAAACGGAGGGTTTTCGTTTTTGGCCTCCTCATTCCCTCAGCTTCCTGCTAATATGTAGTTTGCATTAGTGCAACTATTGTTCCTGGGTAGAGATTGCCGTGAATTTGCCCGAATTTCCATTGGCGGCATTATACGGCAATGGTGGCTGCTGACCAATTTGCAGGCTCGCACCGTTTTGTGCGTTGATTGCACAAACGGAGGGTTTGCGTTTTTGGCCTCCTCATTCCCTCAGCTTCCTGCTAATATGTAGATTGCATTAGTGCAACTATTGTTCCGGGGTAGAAATTGCTGGGAAATTGCCCGAATTTCCATTGGCGGCATTATACGGCGATTGTGGCTGCTCACCAGTTTGCAGGCTCGCACCGCTTTGGGCGTTGATTGCACAAACGGAGGGTTTGCGTTTTTGGCCTCCTCATTCCCTCAGCTTCCTGCAAATATGTAGTTTGAATTAGTGCAACTATTGTTCCGGGGTAGAGATTGCCGAGAAATTGAGCGAATTTCCATTGGCGACATTATACGGCGGTGGTGGCTGCTGACTAATTTGCAGGCTCGCACCGCTTTATGCGTTGATTGCACAAACGGAGGGTTTGCGTTTTTGGCCTCCTGATTCTCTCAGCTTCCTGCTAATATGTAGTTTGCATTAGTGCAACTATTGTTCCGGGGTAGAGATTGCCGGGAAATTGCCCGAATTTCCATTGGCGGCATTATACGGCGATGGTGGCTGATGACCAATTTGCAGTCTCGCACCGCTTTGTGCGTTGATTGCACAAACGGAGGGTTTGCGTTTTTGGCCTCCTCATTCCCTCAGCTTCCTGCTAATATGTAGTTTCCATTAGTGCAACTATTGTTCCGGGGTAGAGATTGCCGGTAATTTTCGCGAATTTCCATTGGCGGCATTATACGGCAATGGTGGCTGCTGACCAATTTGCAGGCTCGCACCGCTTTATGCGTTGATTGCACAAACGGAGGGTTTGCATTTTTGGCCTCCTCATTCCCTCAGCGTCCTGCTAATATGTAGTTTCCATTAGTGCAACTATTGTTACGGGGTAGAGATTGCCGTGAATTTGCCCGAATTTCCATGGGCGGCATTATACGGCGATGGTGGCTGCTGACCAATATGCAGGCTCGCACCGTTTTGTGCGTTGATTGCACAAACGGAGGGTTTGCGTTTTGGCCTCCTCATTCCCTCAGCTTCCTGCTAATATGTAGTTTGCATTAGTGCAACTATTGTTCCGGGGTAGAGATTGCCGTGAAATTGCCCGAAGTTCCATTGGCGGTGTTATACGCGATGGTGGCTGCTGACCAATTTGCAGGCTCGCAACGATTTTTGAGTTCATTGCACAAACGGAGGGTTTGTGTTTTTGGCCTCCTCATTCCCTCAGCTTCCTGCTAATATGTAGTTTGCATTAGTGCAACTATTGTTCCGTGGTAGAGATTGCCAGGAATTTTCGCGAATTTCCATTGGCGGCATTATACGGCGATGGTGTCTGCTGACCAATTTGCAGGCTCGCACCGCTTTGTGAGTTCATTGCACAAAAGGAGGGTTTTCGTTTTTGGCCTCCTCATTCCCTCAGCTTCCTGCTAATATGTAGTTTGCCTTAATGCAACTAATGTTCCGTGGTAGAGATTGCCAGGAATTTTCTCAAATTTCCATTGGCGGCATTGTACAGCGATGGTGGCTGCTGACCAATTTGCAGGCTCGCTCCGCTTTGTGCGTTGATTTCACAAGCGGAGGGTTCTCGTTTTTGGCCTCCTCATTTCCTCAGCGTCCTGCTAATATGTAGTTTGCACTATTGTTCCGGGGTAGAGATTGCCGGGAATTTTCGCGAATTTCCATTGGCGGCATTATACGGCGATGGTGGCTGCTGACCAATTTGCAGGCTCGCACCGCTTTATGCGTTGATTGCACAAAAGGAGGGTAGTCTTTTTTGGCCACCTCATTCCCTCAGGTTCCTGCTAATATGTAGTTTGCATTAGTGCAACTGTTGTTCCTGGGTAGAGATTGCCGTTAATTTGCCCGAATTTCCATTGGCGGCATTATACGGCGATGGTGGCTGCGGACAAATTTGCAGGGTCGCACCGCTTTGTACGTTGATTGCACAAACGGAGGGTTTGCGTTTTTGGCCTCCTCATTCCCTCAGCTTCCTGCTAATATGTAGTTTGCATTAGTGCAACTATTGTTCCGGGGTAGAGATTGCCGGGAATCTGCCCGAATTTCCATTGGCGGCATTATACGGCGATGGTGGCTGCTGACCAATTTGCAGGCTCGCACTGCTTTGTGCGATGATTGCACAAACGGAGGGTTTGCGTTTTTGACCTTCACATTCCCTCAGCTTCCTGCTAATATGTAGTTTGCATTAGTGCAACTATTGTTCCGGGGTATAGATTGCCAGGAAGTTGCGCGAATTTTAGTTGGCGGCATTATACGGCGATGGTGGCTGCTGACCAATTTGCAGGCTCGCACCGCTTTGTGCGTTGATTGCACAAACGGAGGGTTTGCGTTTTTGGCCTCCTCATTCCCTCAGCTTCCTGCTAATGTGTAGTTTGCATTAGTGCAACTATTGTTCCGGGGTAGAGATTGCCGGGAATTTTCGCGAATTTCCATTGGCGGCATTATACGGCGATGGTGGCTGCTGACTAATTTGCAGGCTCGCACCGCTTTGTGCGTTGATTGCACAAACGGAGGGTTTTCGTTTTTGGCCTCCTCATTTCCTCAGCTTCCTGCTAATCTGTAGTTTGCATTAGTACAACTATTGTTCCGGGGTAGAGATTGCCGGGAAATTGCCCGAATTTCCATCGGCGGCATTATACGGCGATGGTGGCTGCTGACCAATTTGCAGGCTCGCACTGCTTTGTGCGTTGATTGCACAAACGGAGGGTTTGCGTTTTTGGCCTCCTCATTCCCTCAGCTTCCTGCTAATATGTAGTTTGCATTAGTGCAACTATTGTTCCTGGGTAGAGATTGCCGTGAATTTGCCCGAATTTCCATTGGCGGCATTATACGGCGATGGTGGCTGCTGATCAATTTCCAGGCTCGCACCGTTTTGTGCGTTGATTGCACAAACGGAGGGTTTGCGTTTTTGGCCTCCTCATTCCCTCAGCTTCCTGCTAATATGTAGTTTGCATTAGTGCAACTATTGTTCCGGGGTAGAAATTGCTGGGAAATTGCCCGAATTTCCATTGGCGGCATTATACGGCGATTGTGGCTGCTGACCAATTTGCAGGCTCGCACCGCTTTGTGCGTTGATTGCACAAACGGAGGGTTTGCGTTTTTGGCCTCCTCATTCCCTCAGCGTCCTGCTAATATGTAGTTTGCATTAGTGCAACTATTGTTCCGGGGTAGAGATTGCCGTGAAATTGCCCGAATTTCCATGGGCGGCATTATACGGCGATGGTGGCTGCTGACCAATATGCAGGCTAGCACCGTTTTGTGCGTTGATTGCACAAACGGAGGGTTTGCGTTTTTGGCCTCCTCATTCCCTCAGCTTCCTGCTAATATGTAGTTTGCATTAGTGCAACTATTGTTCCGTGGTAGAAATTGCCAGGAATTTTCGCGAATTTCCATTGGCGGCATTATACGGCGATGGTGGCTGCTGACCAATTTGCAGGCTCGCACCGCTTTGTGCGTTGATTGCACAAACGGAGGGTTTTCGTTTTTGGTCTCCTCATTCCCTCAGCGTCCTGCAAATATGCAGTTTGCATTAGTGCAGCTATTGTTCCGGGGTAGAGATTGCCGGGAATTTGTGCGAATTTCCATTGGCGGCATTATACGGCGATGGTGGCTGCTGACCAATTTGCAGGCTCGCACCGATTTGTGCGTTGATTGCACAAACGGAGGGTTTGCGTTTTTGTCCTCCTCATTCCCTCAGCTTCCTGCTCATATGTAGTTTGCACTATTGTTCCGGGGTAGAGATTGCCGGGAATTGTCCGAATTTCCATTATGCAGCGAGGTGGCTGCGTACCAATTTGCAGGCTCGCACCGCTTTGAGCGTTGATTGCACAAACGGAGGGTTTTCGTTTTTGGCCTTCTCATTCCCTCAGCGTCCTGCTAATGTGAAGTTTGCATTAGTGCAGCTATTGTTCCGGGGAAGAGATTGCCGTGAAATTGCCCGAATTTCCATTGGCGGCATTATAAGGCGATGGTGGCTGCTGACCAATTTGCAGGCTCGCACCGCTTTGTGCGTTGATTGCACAAACGGAGAGTTTGCGATTTTGGACTCCTCATTCCCTCAGCTTCCTGCTAATATGTAGTTTGCATTAGTGCAACTGTTGTTCCGGGGTAGAGATTGTCGGGAAATTGCGCGAATTTCCATTGACGGCATTATACGGCGATGGTGGATGCTGACCAATTTGCTGGCTCGCACCGCTTTGTGCGTTGATTGCACAAACGGAGGGTTTTCGTTTTAGGCCTCCTCATTCCCTTAGCTTCCTTCTAATATGTAGTTTGCATTAGTGCAACTATTGTTCCGGGGTAGAGATTGCCGGGAAATTTCCCGAATTTCCATTGGCGGCATTATACGGCGATGGTGGCTGCTGACCAATTTGCAGGCTCGCACCGCTTTGTGCGTTGATTGCACAAACGGAGGGTTTTCGTTTTTGGCCTCCTCATTCCCTCAGCGTCCTGCAAATATGCAGTTTGCATTAGTGCAGCTATTGTTCCGGGGTAGAGATTGCCGGGAATTTGTGCGAATTTCCATTGGCGGCATTATACGGCGATGGTGGCTGCTGACCAATTTGCAGGCTCGCACCGATTTGTGCGTTGATTGCACAAACGTAGGGTTTGCGTTTTTATCCTCCTAATTCCCTCAGCTTCCTGCTCATATGTAGTTTGCACTATTGTTCCGGGGTAGAAATTGCCGGGAATTGTCCGAATTTCCATTATGCAGCGAGGTGGCTGCGTTCCAATTTGCAGGCTCGCACCGCTTTGAGCGTTGATTGCACAAACGGAGGGTTTTCGTTTTTGGCCTTCTCATTCCCTCAGCGTCCTGCTAATGTGAAGTTTGCATTAGTGCAGCTATTGTTCCGGGGAAGAGATTGCCGTGAAATTGCCCGAATTTCCATTGGCGGCATTATAAGGCGATGGTGGCTGCTGACCAATTTGCAGGTTCGCACCGCTTTGTGCGTTGATTGCACAAACGGAGAGTTTGCGATTTTGGCCTCCTCATTCCCTCAGCTTCCAGCTAATATGTAGTTTGCATTAGTGCAACTGTTGTTCCGGGGTAGAGATTGCCGGGAAATTGCGCGAATTTCCATTGGCGGCATTATACGGCGATGGTGGCTGCTGACCAATTTCCTGGCTCGCACCGCTTTGTGCGTTGATTGCACAAACGGAGGGTTTTCGTTTTTGGCCTCCTCATTCCCTTAGCTTCCTTCCAATATGTAGTTTGCATTAGTGCAACTATTGTTCCGGGGTAGAGATTGCCGGGAAATTTCCCGAATTGCCATTATACGGCGATGGTGGCTGCGTACCAATTTGCAGGCTCGCTACTCTTTGTGCGTTGATTGCACAAACGGAGGGTTTTCGTTTTAGGCCTCCTCATTCCCTTAGCTTCCTTCTAATATGTAGTTTGCATTAGTGCAACTATTGTTCCGGGGTAGAGATTGCCGGGAAATTGCCCGAACTGCCATTATACGGCGATGGTGGCTGCGTACCAATTTGCAGGCTCGCACCGCTTTGTGCGTTGATTGCACAAACGGAGGGTTTTCGTTTTTGGCCTCCTCATTCCCTCAGCTTCATGCTAATATGTAGTTTGCATTAGTGCAACTATTGTTCCGGGGAAGAGATTGCCGTGAAATTGCCCGAATTTCCATTGGCGGCATTATAAGGCGATGGTGGCTGCTGACCAATTTGCAGGTTCGCACCGCTTTGTGCGTTGATTGCACAAACGGAGAGTTTGCGATTTTGGCCTCCTCATTCCCTCAGCTTCCAGCTAATATGTAGTTTGCATTAGTGCAACTGTTGTTCCGGGGTAGAGATTGCCGGGAAATTGCGCGAATTTCCATTGGCGGCATTATACGGCGATGGTGGCTGCTGACCAATTTCCTGGCTCGCACCGCTTTGTGCGTTGATTGCACAAACGGAGGGTTTTCGTTTTTGGCCTCCTCATTCCCTTAGCTTCCTTCCAATATGTAGTTTGCATTAGTGCAACTATTGTTCCGGGGTAGAGATTGCCGGGAAATTTCCCGAATTGCCATTATACGGCGATGGTGGCTGCGTACCAATTTGCAGGCTCGCTACTCTTTGTGCGTTGATTGCACAAACGGAGGGTTTTCGTTTTAGGCCTCCTCATTCCCTTAGCTTCCTTCTAATATGTAGTTTGCATTAGTGCAACTATTGTTCCGGGGTAGAGATTGCCGGGAAATTGCCTGAACTGCCATTATACGGCGATGGTGGCTGCGTACCAATTTGCAGGCTCGCACCGCTTTGTGCGTTGATTGCACAAACGGAGGGTTTTCGTTTTTGGCCTCCTCATTCCCTCAGCTTCATGCTAATATGTAGTTTGCATTAGTGCAACTATTGTTCCGGCGTAGAGATTGCTGGGAAATTGCGTCAATTTCCATTGGCGGCATTATACGGCGATGGTGGCTGCTGACCAATTTGCAGGCTCGCACCGCTTTGTGCGTTTATTGCACAAACGGAGGGTTTTCGTTTTGGGCCTCCTGATTCCCTCAGCTTCCTTCTAATATGTAGTTTGCATTAGTGCAACTATTGTTCCGGGGAAGAGATTGCCGGGAAATTGCCCGAATTGCCATTATACAGCGATGCTGGCTGTGTAACAATTTGCAGGCTCGCACCACTTTATGCGTTGATTGCACAAACGAAGGGTTTTCGTTTTTGGCCTCCTCATTCCCTCAGCGTCCTGCTAATATGTAGTTTGCATTAGTGCAGCTATTGTTCCGGGGTAGAGATTGCCGTGAAATTGCCCGAATTTCCATTGGCTGCATTATACGGCGATGGTGGCCGCTGACCAATTTGCAGGCTCGCACCGCTTTGTGCGTTGATTGCACAAACGGAGGGTTTTTCGTTTTGGGACTCCTTATTCCCTCAGCTTCCTTCTAATATGTAGTTTGCATTAGTGCAACTATTGTTCCGGGGAAGAGATTGCCGGGAAATTGCCCGAATTGCCATTATACGGCGATGGTGGCTGCGTACCAATTTGCAGGCTCGCAACGCTTTGTGCGTTGATTGCACAAACAGAGGGTTTTCATTTTTGGCCTCCTCATTCCCTCAGCGTCCTGCTAATTTGTAGTTTGCATTAGTGCAGCTATTGGTTCCGGGGTAGAGATTGCCGGGATATTGTGCGAATTTCCATTGGCGGCATTATACGGCGATGGTGGCCGCTGACCAATTTGCAGGCTCGCACCGCTTTGTGCGTTGATTGCACAAACGGAGGGTTTGCGTTTTTGGCCAACTCATTCCCTCAGCTTCCTGCTCATATGTAGTTTGCACTATTGTTCCGGGGTAGAGATTGCCTGGAAATTGCCCGAATTTCCATTATACGGCGATGGTGGCTGCGTACCAATTTGCAGGCTCGCACCGCTTTGTGCGTTGATTGCACAAACGGAAGATTTGCGTTTTTGGACTCCTCATTCCCTCAGCGTCCTGCTAATATGTAGTTTGCATTAGTACAGCTATTGTTCCGGGGTAGAGATTGCCGTGAATTTGCCCGAATTTCCATTGGCGGCCATTATACGGCAATGTGTTGGCTGCGGACCAATTTGCAGGCTCGCATCGCTTTGAGCGTTGATTGACA